>OMLC01055943.1:0-12115 GCA_900302585.1 Regalecus glesne
GTGCTTAGACTAACAAATCTGGAAATGGCGCCGTCATTCAATTGTTTACCCTAACACACCCTTGCTACTGGCCATAAACAAACAAATTCACTCTTATGATATATAATCTCAATTATCTGTGCCTCTTGTTAGCAAATCTCTTCACATCAACATAGGGATTCAGAACACCCATGGCAAAGTCCAAGTGTTGAAATGCTTTTGATATCAAATAGGTTCTACCTTACAATCTTGTTGCCTGTGCCATTTCCCCTCTCCCTTCTTTACTCAGTGTTTTTAGTCTCTCTCTCTCTCTCTCTCTCTCTCTCTCTTCCTTTCTCTCTCTCCCTCTCCCTCACTCCCTCACTCACTCACTCACTCACTCACTCACTCACTCACTCACTCACTCACTCACTCACTCCCTCACTCCCTCACTCACTCACTCACTCACTCACTCACTCACTCACTCACTCACTCCCTCACTCACTCCCTCACTCACTCACTCACTCACTCACTCACTCACTCACTCACTCACTCCCTCACTCACTCACTCTAGCATACTCTTTCCACCTCTCATCCACTTTCCAGTCCCTCAGGCACCCCCCCCTCTCTCCCTCTCCCACACTCTCTCTCTCTCTCATTTGCTCGCCCCTCCCACTCCTCCACATAATATGCACATCTGACACACTTTCTATCATATTTCAGCACCTCCACTTCTACTCTCAGCATCCAGAGCTGCTCCTGGTGCAGGGAACGACGTTTATTTAGCCTGTTCTGGACGTTAGGAATGGCCCCTAAAAGAGAGGCATCCATTAAGAAATCTCCATCACCAGGGGCTCAGCCCAGACTGGGTCCCCCTTTCCCGTGCCTCCCTGCAGTCCCTCCACCTCCAAGACCTGTTCCAGAGCAGAAGCCAAGGATGCTGCGTCCCTCAGACTCCCCGTTTGACCCGAGCACCTTGGAGGTGAGTGACACGACTGCCTTACCCTGACACGATATGTGACCAAGCCAATCTGGGCCACGCATGAATTAAGATGATATGTAGATGATATGTAGATGTCCAGCTCTACCTGGTGTGTCGATCAAGAAATGACTAAATGCATGCTGTAAATAGGGCTTTGTTTTTATGGTTAATACCAAATCTCTGTCGAATATGCAGCCTTTTCTCGTCAAATCACGGTTGCACGAGAGGTCATTGAATAAAATTATGGATTTATTGAAATAAACATAGGTAAAACAGTTGATTAGAAGCTGCCTTTCCCCAAATCTGAAGCTCATCTTGGAGATCTAAGTGTCAGTGAAAGTCTGGGATTAGGACGAATCAGGCTAAGAAAAGAAATAGGACATTAGCAGGAGCAAGGCAGTCTGCCAGTCTTTGGCCTCCTTAGGGAAAAAGAAGCTGTTAGCCAGTATGTGCTATTGCTGTGTAGAGGATTACATTAAATCACAGCTCCTTGTACCGTACAGACTTTACTAAGTACAGGGGAGGACAGAACAATATTTTTTTTAAAACAAGAAACAAACCTGAAAAGATGCAGAATCTTCCTTCAGACACACAAAAAAGGGTGAATCGGTTCAACTGGAGACACAGACACATGTATTTTCGATACATTGGCCTCAATGGGAAGACTATAAACTGCAGGATGGGAGACTGCACCTGCTTGTTTGGCAGATGGTTGATCTTAAACCTCATCGGCAAAATAGCAAGTTTTATCCGTGCTCTGGCAAAGGTTTGGCCATGTGAGCTCAACAGAGAATTATGATAACCATTGTCAACATCGTAAAACAGTTTTAAGGGTGCTATGTGTAATCATACTTGAATCCTCCATTTTTCGGCCACACGGATTCAGCAGCCAATCAAAAGCAAGCAAGAAAAAAATCTAATTGTGGGGTAATGAATACGCCGCACACACGTTATGCCCAAAGCTGCTGTTTTGGAATGTCCCAGAAGAAGCTCTCTGTGATTGCTGCATAGTTTGCTAAGAATTGTAAATTCAGGTCAAATTGTTTGGGAATGGGGCATCAAATGAAAAAAAACAACTCAGCAGACCGGCTCCTGTAGTTTTTGAATGCAAAAATCTGGGGAGTATGTGTGTTCCACCATTGAATAGCCAAATGTAAAGTTGTGGTACAGACACTGACCTTCAGGACAAAGTAGATTAGTGTAAAATTCAGCTTTATTCTGACTATGTCAACTAACATGCTAAGCTTTTGGCCTAGTAGCCTTCCTCAGAGCATCCGTGTGTGCAGGGGGTCATTCACTTTGTTTCAATTAGCATCCTTCAGCATCCATTGGTGATATTTACCAGTCAAGGCACAGTGATGCAGTGGTTAGCACTGATGCCTTACATGAAGCTGGTCCTGGGTCCATTTCCCAGGCTGTCCTTTCTGTATGGAGTTTGCATGTTCTCCCCGTGTCTGTGTGGGTTTCCTCCAGGAGCTCCAGTTTCCTCCCACCATCAAAAAGACATGCATGTTAGGGTTAATGCTCCTGCCTGCTCCCCCTAGCCAAGTAATAGGAAAAAGAACTGGAGTTGGTCCCCAAGGCACCACAGGTGGTCACTGCTCCTATACAATAGGATGGGTTGAATGTAGAGAACACATTTCATCGTATGTACAATGACAAAGGAGTAAAACTTCTCCTTGTGCTTCAGGAAGTACAAAAAAAAATGCCATGTTCAACCTAACTCATAAAATAGCATATAATTCATTTCTAATCACACAATACCACGCATTGATTTGTGAAGGTTATCATAATTGTATCAAGTTAGACGTGATTTAAATTTACAAAAAGAGAGCTCATGGTAAATATTACTTTTGATATTTTTTGAACATAATTATGGAGGTTTTTTTATGAAAGACACAGACATTTCCTTTTATGAAAGAATCTTCACTACTGCAACTAGAAAAACGTAAAACTTAGAAATATTACTGAGCCACCATTATCCTGTTATTGCCAGGAACCATGAGTTAAGGTCCAAGGGGTCAATCAGGAAAAAGATCATGTATTTCTATGTATAGAAGATTTTTAAAGAAATAGTGGCTTGGGTGAAACTGTCTTTTTTTGTCGAACAGTAGCTTAAGTCTGGCCCAAATTGAGCTTAGCACACTGTGTTCATATTGTGCTTTGGCTTTGCCTTCGCTACCATATGCTTTGTGTGTTATTTTCAAGTTTATGCTGCTGCAGCATCTCATTTAAATCTATAGACAGAGGTGAGAATGCTACATGTAAAAAAAAGCCACCAGTGAATACATGGGATGGATTACTGGACGGACCAATTGGGCCCAGGGGCTAAAGAGGTCAGGGGGAGGCTAAACCAAAACCTGTGTGGGAAGTTGCTTTTGTTAAACTATCATTTCTTGCCACAGAGTTGAAGAACTTAATCATTTGTCAGTAGAGCTTTTTGTTCATGTCAAAGGTGAATTTAACGTGTCTATGTATGCTCAATAATCCAGGTAAGGAAATCACAGAAAGTTGAATCAGTTCATCTAGACACATTTATGTCAGGTCAGGTCAATTTTATTCATCCAGCCCATTATCACAAATTACAAATTTACCTCAGTGGGCTTCACAGCAACTCAACGTCCTGTCCTTAGTCCCTCACATCACATGTGGAAAAAATCATTAAAATCTAATGGAGAAAAAATTGGAAGAAACCTCAGGGAGAGCAACAGAGGAGGGATCTCTCTCTCTCTCTCTCTCCCAATAAGGACAGGCATGCAATGGATGTTGTGCATAGAGGATGAAACATTTTACAAAATCTCCTTTCCAGGCTCAATAATCCTGGTAGTCAACAAAGTCAAAATAGTTGCATCAGGTCATCTGGACATGGGTTTAAAACCACACAGGAGTATGTGTCAATGTTAATCTGAATGTCGTGACCACCCAGCTCTCTTTTACATCTGTTCATTCAAAATGGGGCTCAGTGGGTCACATACTGGACTGAAAGCTGAGGATGACATTCAGATGAATGATGAAACATACTCCTGTTTTGTTTTAAACCAATGTCCAGAAGACCTGATGCAACTATTTTTACTTATTTCTCAAAATCCCACACTGAGAGAGGATAGTTGAACTGATCCAATTTTCAGTGGCCTTGATAAGTTTTATATCTGTGGTTGATAGCTGTTTTTTCATGTGCTGTTGACTTTAATCGAGTGTACCTGCACTGTAAATCCTGTCGAGGTACAGAGTGCTGTTAACGCAGTGTTCCTGAGCTGGGCCAGGGAGGGTGTCCATGCCCAGAGGCTTATTGTCTCATAATCCATCACAACAGGGCAATCCTTTTTTTAAAGGTGAATAGAAAGCATTAGATATGCAATTGGATATGTTCCTGGTCTTTCGACCAGAGCTAAATCCATGATCATGCATTACTAAATTCAAGTTGAATTTACCAAAGAGCAAAATGTGAATAAATTGGCTTTGGAGCGATTTCATGTAGTCGATGATTAGAAGACGATGACTGCGGATATGAACCGCACACCTGAGGGGAGTGTTGTAGACCTGTTCGCTCTTGCCTTGGTATGGCGCGCAACAGTGCGTATTAGCCGCGGTGCACGGTGATGACGCACTGCTGAGGCTCTTCTCCGTCCTTCCCACTGGACTGTCACACATTCTTTGGCTTACCAACGGAGCGGGCACACCTCGGCGTCCACAACCATGGTGGGTTTTCGGTTCTCTGGTTATAGCTAATGCAGTCTATACGATAGCAGATACGTTTTGAAGGACATGTTGCAGAAACACTGTTTAACTTGGAAACCGTATTTCAAGGAGCTATAAGAAAAACTGGCGCGTTAGCCAGCTCATCAGTTGCTAGCGGAAGTGTAACTTGTAAGGCTAGCCGTGTTAGCTAACGGTAGTTGAAATGCACTGTTTGATGATAACGGACTAGACTGGCTAGATGTCTGTGAAATTATACCTGCTCAATGTCAGTGAGGTAAATGATGTTTAGGGCCAAAACGCCTAGTGTGAAAAAAATGCTCGTAAGGATACATTTGTTTTCTCTATTCGTTCGTCAGTGTTGGGTTACTCGGTACCGGGAAAGGGTATCATTTTCACTTAGCCTAATTTCTCTTTGAACAGTCTGACTTCACGGAAGATCAAATCCTTGGTGAGTCCTAAATCTGTATTTTGATGTTCTTCAGCTGTGCCGTGATTTGCATGTCTTCATTTCTTCTTGATTTCGATGCTGCTTTGCTCTCCCATCACCTGCCCTATGCCCGCCTGTCATCCTGTAACTGTAGTTGTGGTTAAGTTTCACCTTCTTTCCCGAGCTCTCTCACTTCTTTCCACTTCACACTGCTTATTCTTTCCAGATTGAATTTAACCTGGAGCAGATATACGGTAAGTTTGGGGATAAGAGACTCCTTGAGCACATAACTGATGGATATCTGAGGGTCTCTTAAAGTGTGAACTGCATGTTAGTTTCTGGATTAACAACGTATGACTTGTGAGTGAGAGTTGCTTGGCATTGATGTTTTGGTATATTAAAACTGACATTTATGCATCATGCTAAGTTAGCACTTTTGACAGTGTTTGCAGTGTTCTTTATATGCGGTCAAGTAGCGCATTAGCAACGACCATCTCATTTGTAATGCCATACATGGTCAAAGTTCACGTTTGTTCTTTAAAGGCTGACTGGTGTTAGTACGCATGCATTCCTGATTGTGTTAGTTTAACTTAAAGTTTGCCTGTTATCTGCCAAGCAGGTCATCTTCATGAGCGTTCCCTTTTTTGGTGCTAGGCACAGTGGTGGATGATTTTCATCCTGTCTGGTTTGTTTAATCATCATTGACATAATAGGCCACAACTAGCTCACTCTCCGCCTACTTTTCTCCACTCCTCCAATACCAAATATGGTGGTGGGAAAAGCTCTCACGGGCCAGAGGGGAATAGACACATTCCTGAGAACAGGAAGAGCTTCACAACAGTGCCTGAAATTTGGGGGAAAGGGACTTTACGATAGAATTAAAAACAGGCCTTGCCCGTAGGAGTCTTTGTAGCTGTTGTGTAATCCCTTAATCTCAATCTTCCAGATAGCAAGAGCCAGGCTAAGCCCTTTTATTTGGATGCTCTTCATTTGATTGAGCTAAACTAACTTGTTTCCATTGGAGTGAAAATAGCTATTCAACACTGACATGTAAAAAGCTATTCAAAGTCATGGCTGTGTTGCACTGTTGCATTTCCAACAAGAAAAACGGTCATTAATACCTGGTTGTGTCTTTGATGGCCTATGCAGGTCTACTAGTCAACAGTACTGAAATATTTATTATGAGGAAGGCAGAGGCATCAAGTTATGTTTTCCAAAGCCTTGGAACGTGCAAATTTACTTGAGACGATTTGCCTGACTGGATCTACTCCATCTTTTAGTGCTAATAAATGAATGTATGTCATCAACCTGCTGCTATATTAATCTAGTCAGTTATTTTACTGCTAAACTGCCACATACACTGAGTGATGAGATATTGAACTTGGTGTAAGAATGCAATGCATTTCATCACAAAACGGATAGATAGGGTATGACTCACTCACCTTTATTAGTTAGTTAGCTGGGATTTTGTCTGCTGGTGATGAGCTAAATTTCTTGGGCAAGGTTTGATGACAAAGTTGCAAATCAAGCAAGGAACAAAACATAATCATACACTACTTGAAATGAACAAACATATTTTTAGGGTATGCGGGGGGCTAATAAAACAATCAAGCCTTTTCTCAAGAGTTAATTGAGATATCAAGTTCATAAGGAAAAGCCCTGGAATGTGGGCAGAGTTCAGATTAGAATTTAGGATAAATATAGTAAGGCTGTGATTCTAATCCTTCCCCTTCAGTTGTTAGACTTTAAGTAGATAACCTCTGAGGAGTAATCTATTGTCAAAGCTTTGATCTGTTAGGACAATTTCGTACTAAATTATAATCTACCACACATGGAGAAACAAATCCTAGTCTGAATTTACTCAACTCAAATGCAAGTCTGAAATTCCGAAGTAAGTACAGAGGTCATTCATCTCCACTATTGTTTGTCCCCCTACAATGGTTTCTAATTATTCTGGATAGAATGGGCCCTGGAACCTAATCTGACTGTGTACTTTGTACTTTTTTCCCCTTTCTGATTCTATTGCTTTCACAGAGGTCACTTTTGATTGGGTCAAATCGGGACTGAAAAATAAAGGCCCTTAACAATCAGATTTGTAAATGGGAACTATCTGGGTTTAGCCAGACTTTGGCCCAAGATGAAAATTGTCGGTTGTTAAACAAACTCAATGTCACTGCCTCAATGTCACTCATCAACTTGCCTCTGTGCATTCTAGAACTGCTTGCTTTGTTTCTTCCATCATCTGTACCTTTCTGTTTACTTTCTTCCATTTGACTCCCTATGCTATCACACCTTTCCATGTGTCTACCTACATCTCCTTTAGCTAGTTCCCACTCTAACCTCTCATGCGACTTCTGACACCCCCCCCCAGAGTTTAAGGAGGCCTTCCTGCTGTTTGATAGGACAGGCGATGGGAAAATCAGCTACAGCCAGTGTGGGGATGTCATGCGGGCTCTTGGGCAGAACCCAGTCAATGCTGAGGTGCTCAAGGTCTTGGGAAACCCCAAAGCTGAGGGTAAGGGGAGAATGCCTGAAGATGTTGACACTGTATATGTATGTCCCTTATTAGCCAACAAGGAATAGACGTATCCTTTTTAGAAAATAGATTGTTTCCATACCAGGGAATATTATTCAAATTTCTTTTGTCTTCCCATGCTTGTTTATACAATTTTGATCCTATAATAAGAGAGTTGTCGAGTATGTGTATTGTTTTTGAATACTGTAACTCTAAGCTCACTCCAGCTTGCCTTTGCATTTGTCCTTGCAGAGATGAACCACAAGATGCTCGACTTTGAACAGTTCCTGCCCATGCTCCAGGCCATTGCTAAGAATAAGGACCAGGGCTCTTTTGAGGATTTTGTAGAGGGACTGCGTGTCTTTGATAAGGAGGGCAACGGCACAGTAATGGGAGCAGAGCTGCGTCACGTCCTCACAACACTAGGTAGAATACATTTTCATTACACTTGGAACTATCTGTGGAAAATATACTTCCAGGACTTTTTCTTTTTCATTTAGTGCTTCTTAATGAATAATTTATTTTGGATGCATACCACATATGTTACAAAAGTGATATAGACAGGATGCTCTTTCTAATACATTCATAGAAATGGCTATTTTATTGAACAGATTTAAAACCCATAGTTTACATGTTAAAAGGATTTGGAAGTTCTGTCTGATGTGAGTCCATAATGTTTTGTCCCCCAGGAGAGAAGATGACAGAGGAGGAAGTGGAAACACTGTTGGCAGGACATGAAGATGCTAATGGCTGCATCAATTATGAAGGTGAGGAAGAAAAAGACTGGAACAGGATTGGAGGGTGCCACCAACTAAATGGGGTGATGGTGTATAGTGACACTGTCTCCTTGGACATGCAAATTGCTCAGTCTCAACTATCAGCCATGCTATGTAACTTTAGTCTAGTATGACACCACATTCATGCTTTCTTGAGGGATCACTTACTGTGTGGCTGCCAATACAACTAGGAGGTGGAGAGAAAATGATCGAGGTATGAGATTAATGTCACTAACTGCACACTGAGATTCTGTACTGGTTTTCTAAGGACAGCTTATGGAAGCATGTATTTGCAAGAGTGACTGAAAGTCAGTGCAGTGATACTAATAATGTCTCTTTAGCGAGGTTGAGCCAAGGATTTTTGTCCAAGGAGTTACAATGTCAATACAGCCCAATATGTGTGCTCATACATTGGCCATGGTTAATTTGATGGCTGACTGAAAAGGCAAATTGTAAATATCAACTGATGATGTTGTGTAACTGTTCTTCCTCCACAGCCTTTGTCCGTCACATCATGTCTGGCTGAGGGCCGGTACGGGCATTGGGTATACCAGGAGATGGCGCTACCAGGCTTTCCCGCCTTTTTACTCTGTTAAACATAGGCCAAACACACCAGGCGTGCTTATCTTTGATCTAATTGGTGTCATAAGCCATGTTTCCATAAAAATACCATGCAAACAAATACCATATTCACAAATTAGTAAAACTAAATGCATTAATTTCCATTTTGTTTTCACTTTTAAAATGGAAGCGCAGATGGATTCATGAAAAGATCATGCATTGTTGAGCAAGTGGAGCTCAGATTTTGAATTGCTCCATGGACAAGTGGTTCTTGTCCAGCCTTCTGTTTTTCTCAAATGATTGTTGGTCATATACAGATATTTTTGCATTCTCTTGAAAAACACAAATGAGAGTTCTGTTTTACGTGTCACGGTTATTCCCCATATTGTAGTGGTGGACACGGACTTAGATGGGGTTTTAGGGATTGAGGCTGGATGCCTTCCCGAACACCCCACGGTGGATTGGAAGCTGCGGTCTCTGGCTTGGTACTTTCTGATGCGAGTGCACTAACCGCTACCGCAGCCCACTTTAAAAAAACTAAAGCGGCCTTACTTAAAAACCAAAAGTATTTTCTGATTTGTATGCTTCAATCTTTTTCATTTAACGCCTTGTCTAATTTTTTTTTAAACTATTTTAGTGGGAAACATGGCTAATATGACTTGGAGCAATGTTCTGTTAAAAGTTAGATTTGACTTTAACCTGTGAGCTGGAAAGCCTTGGTGGTCCCTCTTGTTTTTCTAGTTCTGAGACTTTGACCCATTTGTAGACTACTCCTGTTCTATCTCTCTCCTGCAGCCCTCTGTTGGCCCCTGGCCGCAGCATGCCCTTCTGCATGTGTCTGGGCATTCCTGAGGTTTTTAGGGGCACATGGTAGACCTGCAAGGAAGTGACTGGTCTCACTCGGGGCTCAAGAGCTGAGATGGCCAGTTGGATCTCAGTCCACTATTTTGCACCAACACGGCAAGGATGTAGGTTAAAAGGCAGCTCTCGCTTAGGTTGCGTATGGCTGCATCAAATTTGGCAGTTCAGGTTTCTGGTGACATAACAGAACAGGTATTTTCTCCTTTTTGTCGGGGTGGTATATTCACCAGGTTTAGGAGAGTGGACCAGTCCCTCCTTATACTAACCAGATAATTGCAGTGAATTGCTCTTTTTTTGCTGGTTCTCACTTCATCCTCTACCCTGTTGGAAGCTGGTTGTAGTCGGGTGCTCTCTGGTCTGACTTGTAGCTCCCCTGATCTTCATTCCTTCTTTCTTCTTCTCAAGTAGAGGAAAGCAAATGCGGAGGATGGCTTTTCTAACAGACTCTTCCTGGATCCAAGGCGAGGCCAAACCCATCTGCTTTTGCTGAGCAGAAGATAGAGATTATTAAATCATATTCTTCTCTCTAAACCCCAACCACCCTTCTTCAAACCTTTTTTCCTCTAATGAATATACAGAACAAAGGGGATCTGCCTCCAAATGCAGCATCTCCCAGCCAGAATCAGTAAAACTGGATGAGAGTGGAGCTGGGCTCCCTGTGCTGCAGTTGGAGAAGGTCTCCACCACATACTGAGCTGTAAATCTTACTACTTGTCTTTCTTTTTTTCTTCACAGAGCTGGTCAGGATGGTCATGAATGGGTGAAGAGGAAAGAGCATCTCTTTTTTTATCCCCATTATCCTTTTATACCTTGTTAAATATCCCTTGTCTTATTTTCAGTTGGTTCAACAATCTTCCTTTAAAATCACTTACTGAGTTACTTCACATGTCTTTTTATTTTAAGAAGTGCCTTTTACATTCCCCAGTTAAGACCACAAATGACTTGGGCTCCTGTTGCCCTCCTCAGTTACATGTGATGGACTCTCATTTAATCAGGAACACTTGCACTCGCGTAGTCTGCAATAACATTCCGAGATGCAACGGTAAAGACTACCTGATATTGGTGTAATTATTGATAGTTTGTTGATGTTTGCGACATCCAAATGGATGATTGTCAGTGACCTACTGTAGTATTGGCAAATACTTGCTTTGGCTGGGAACATGTCAACCCACCCCCTTACTGTTGCCAGAGCTATGCAGTAAAGCAGTATGCTAAAACAAAAAGCCATGCAATTATGAGGTATAAAAAAGACAAGTGTCTCCAACAACTTCCATATTTTTCCCCTACATTTGTTGCTACATTCAAATAAATGGGTTTTTTCTGAACACTTAGTTGCTTGTTGTGTGATGAATTCTCTTAGTGATGTTCTCCCTTCCATGGAGTAAAGATAACTGGTTGCAACCTGAGCTCATTTTAGTAGGTTTTGCTATTTGTTTGTAGTTCCCTGAAGCTGAAAAATATCATGAAATTTAGTACAATTCATTTTTTTGTGTATTGTCAACTTAAGCCCATTGAGCATTTATAGTGCTTGTGTGCACTGGTCAGTTGAAGGAAGTTGGAGCTCCAAATAGTTCATGATGTTCATTTGACTTGGTTCATGTACAGCATATGCACTGCGTGTCGCCAATTATCAGGCGTGGTGTTTTTTGGTTTAATCACCTGCGGGTAGGGGTGGGGCTTAGGTGTGGGACACGGAAATATTGCTATGGAAGAGGACAGTCGCTACGAATGAAGGAGAAACGGAAATTAGTGAAGTCAGGAGACAAAAGAGAGAAGTTAGATTGTTCAGCTTGCTAGATAAATAAATTTGAGAATAGGCTTAAATTTAGTAGGTGAACTGAGTAATTGTCATCCGGATACGAGAAAAAGAACGTATACATCGTTTGAAACGGCATTAGCTTGGCTTGGCTAAGGCTAACCAACTGATTTACATAATTTGCTACTGCTACCCTATGTCAATACGAGAATACTCGAAAAGGAACGTTTAGAGCCGGCTGACTTGAAACTGAGTCCGTGTTTTTGTTGTTTTCTTAGCTTCAAAGTCTAGTTAGTGTTCATGTAAATCATGGGGTGTTCCTTATTGCGCGAAGGAAAAGTTGACGCATGCGCCGTCGAAAGGACAACATGGTATTTATTGACTGTTCGGAGCTGAAGGCGGTTTGCTTCGTAGTCTCTGCATCGCTACGGACTGAAGCCGTAAGTAGTGAACATTTGTTTGAGGATTTAGATTCATATGTGTGCCTAAGTATGATATGGTGTATGAACGCATTTCTGAACTAAAACCCCGGGTCTTCATTCATTTACTGTTTGTCACTGATTTGAGAGGTGTGTGTTTA
>OMLC01055955.1:0-15691 GCA_900302585.1 Regalecus glesne
AGAGAGAGAGACCTGTCAGTGAAGGCTTCATGCAGTAACCCATGTTTGGTCAATAGGGGAGGCTATTTTTCCTACCTGCCTAAGAGTTTTTGAGCAACACACTGATTGCGTTTATTAGGCTGAACTACATATCAAAAATGTCTAAATGCATCTCTGATTGATATCTTGTCTCTAAAACCAAGGAAGTGAACACAATCCGTGAAAAAATCTCCATGCCTTGCAGCTGTGTATGTTGGCAAGCTTATTGAAGTAAAGTACCGAGATGTTAGATCTCCTAAATAGCCAGTTTGATCCCATTTCTTTCCATCTCTTCAGTTTCTACAAAGCCCTATTCTAGCTTGTATGTCCACTATAATGGATCATCTCTGACATTTTCTCTTGCCCTCTTCAATATTTTGGTATTTAATACTTCACTGTGAATTATTTTGGGCAGTGGTAGCACAGTGGTTGAGCATGCACTTTGGGAACTGATAAGCCAGAAACTGTGGGGTTTGAACCTGAGATGCCCAAAGTGATCCAGTAAGAGTCGCTGTGGGTGCAGGTCTTTGTTCTAACCAAGCACTTGCACACCTGATTTTATTAGTCAATAAATTCTGTTTGCTAAGGACCTTGATCAGTAGACTCAAATTTGTATCTCCTACTAATCAAGGTTCTTTGCAAAGACGATTGGTTGACTAATAGAATCAGGTGTGGAAGTGCTTTCTTTGAACAAAGACCTACACCTACAGCTACTCTGACTGGATCAATTTGGCTATCTCTGGTTTGAACCCGCGGCAGGGTATCAGGAAGGGCATCTGGTCTTAATCCCCCAAACTCTAAGTCCATGTCCATCCCCACAACATGGGGACTAATTGTGACATGTAAAATGTACCTCTCATACATCACTATGAGTTTCTTGATGCATGCTCATAGGTCTGACCCAGTTGAACCGATTAATCTTTTTTGTGATTCGCTATGAGTTATTTCTAGAGGAAAACTATGACTCCCATGCACGGGTAAGTAGGGTGGACACAGGAGGTGGGTGCAGAAGCATTACTTTATGTGGTGAGGCTGAACTGGATGATGAGCATCTGTTATTTTTTGAAGGATATAGAGTTAGACATTACTTTTTTCATCAGTGACAGAAAATTGCTGGAAAGGTATTTTAATGCAATAATTTGAATATTGTCACAATTCAGTGACTCATCCATGAATACACCAATCTGAATTAACTTGATCTACGTGTACCAACCTTTCTGATTAATTCATTTTCTTGTGAAGTGTCTCTTGCCCCTCATGGAAAATAGGTAGTAATGATGGACAAATACACATATTCGTAAACACACGCAGATACATACCCATGCATTGTACAAGTACATGCACTTACTCATTCACATGCAGAAAAACACATACACCAACATTACTCACAGTGTGCAGTTTCTGGTTCATCTAAACTAAAACCTTTGAGCTGTTTCTGTTTGATTTTAAGCCACATGAAATTTAAAATACATTGTATATTATATATTCCACCCACTGTGTCTGAATTATTCATCTTCACTGCCGTTTCTATTCTTAGCATGTACTACTAGTACCATTTTTGATAGCTACAGGCAGGCCAGTGTGTATGTGCAGTATAAACAGCAGTATATTGTATCAATACTGGTCTGTCAGTGTGAGCATGTATTGGAGTATTAAGATATCTCATTATCACCAGAAACATTTAGAGAGCACCCATGCAAGTTATGGAATCTAGTATGACAAACTGCATCTTCTTCTTCCACTTGCCTCCTTCTCTCTTTATCTCATGGCTGGAAGTTTGAAGATATGCATATGAACTCCAGTAATGAACACGCTAATCTTGGGATGAAGGTCATTCCTAGAGATGAAATGGGAACTGGCATCAATAATTTTCACAAAGATAGTTGGATGGTTGCATTTGAAAAGTGGAAACTGCCGGTGTTGTTTGGGGATGGTGATTGTCAGACAACTGGAGTTTGTGTCAAGAGGATATTATTGAAATAGGAGTATTAATACTGCCTCATGAATGGACCCTGAGAGCAGCAATGCTACAGTATTACCATTGGCATTTCTGTTCAAAATTTATTCTTTGTTTAATATTGGTGGCTCATTAAAAATGCATTGCTCAAGCCAATTTAGGTGTTGCAGCTCAACTGCAAACCACCCTGTTACTTTAGTAATGTTGTCTTGGGGCGGCATAGCTCAGTGGGTAGAGCGGTCATCTGGCAATCGGAAGGTTGCAGGATCGATCCTCGGTCCTGCACATGGTATGTCGAGGTGTCCTTGAGCAAGACACTGAACCCCTAACTGCTCCCAGAGCGCCATATGTTGACAGCTCACTGCTCCTATACAATATAGGTTGGGTCAAAAATGCAGAGAAATCCAAATTTCCCCTTGCGGGACTGATAAGGGAATCTTTTTTTTGGTCTGCATTTTGTGCAACTGATGAGCAATCAGAATTAAACAATTTTGAATTTCACCCTAAAACTGTCCACGTGCACTAAAGGCTAATGGAAATACTGACAGCGGAGTGATCTAACCAGTAGTTTACGCTGTCCATGGTGCCAGCTTTCATATGTTTGCCGCCATCTCTTTTAGTGTGAATTATTAATAAATACCACACTGTTGCAATCCAAGCCACAAAGAGAGAGGTAAATTGTGGAGTGGATGCAGACCACCAGCAGGAATTCCTTGCAAATATATTGCAAGATATCCCCCAACATCAGTTTATCATCTGGGTTAATTGTCTCTGTTTTTCACATCACTAATGGTGTTCATTTACTAGAACTCTTTTATTTTTGATATACTAAAGATTCTTTGTAATGACGCTATCAGTGCTACAAGAATTACCCTCATTTGTAATCCAAATTAAGAATAAAAAGCAATTCTCGTTTTGTTGAATTGCTCATAAATTGCTCCAAAAACCCTTATGAGATTTCCATTTATCACTGGGAAGCACATTGCCGAGTCCTCTCCCTTTCCCAGCTTCAATAGGGGACACAATCAGACACAACTCAGATGCCTTCATGTCTCGGCTGGCATCATGCGCATGCTGTACTTGTAAACTTGTGTTACGCAAACATCATGCTCTCATCCCAGGGGACTAAACACATCAGTGCAGTTTCCATTTCAAAACTGAAATAGTTTGAGGCAATGAGGTTGCTTAGCATATCAAAACTGTAAGAGAGAGACAGAGAGAGGTGACAGAAAATGCAGGCTTGTCATTCAACAAGCCAAACAAGAGACACTGCATACTCTTAATATAATTCATCCATATCTACTGTCTAGTGCTATTGACAGCAATGCTGACAGTGAGCCACACTGAATCTATGACAGGCCTGTAGACACTGTGATTGCCCTGTGGTAGCTCCCCCTGGATGGTTCTCTATTGATTTACTGCGCATCTCCACCTCAGCCACTGGTGATGGTTTATTTTTCCCTTAAGAGAAATCAGTCACCATACTGAGATCAGAAGCTATTATTCAGCCAGGGAGCTTGTAGAGAGAGAGGCAGAGAACTGTGAACAAGGGAGAGCTTGAAAGTGATAGTGAAATTTCCATCAAAGACAGATGCACACAATACATGAGGTTATTGTTTTTAGTCACCCATCGAAGCAAAGATTTAGCAGTTTTATCCCTACAACGTATATCCATCCATGTCAACCGCTTATCCAAAGTCGAGTAATGGGGACATGCTGGAGCTTATCTGGGTGAAAGGTGTGGAAACACCCTGGACAGGTCCCCACTCCCTCTCAGGGCAGGTGTGGGGGATCAAGGCCGGCTGCCCTATCTGATGCCCCTGTGGTGTGTTTGAATCCCCCTGGCTCATTAGTTCATGAAGTGCATGCTCTACCTGTAAGCTACTCCCCCACATATACAAAAGAGTACATTGAATTGAATTGCTTTGAGTTGAACTGAATTTGTCTGAAGTGAATTATAAGTGTGTTTGTGTGTGTGTATGAAAGAAAAAATGTGAACAGCAAAGACGGACTGTGATTGAGTGTGAGGGTGATTAAAAACTGAGCTGGATCAGTCTAAATTAGTGTCATTTTAGATGACTGTTGTTTGATTCTAATCCATTTCATGCCAGTTCATTCATAATGGAGTACTGGGACAATGCTGAAAGTCAGCCACAAATGAAGCTCTTTTTTCTAATGTGAAACTGGCTTTGCATTTTTTCTCCCCCTCTCGCCAGCTCTCTCTCCCTTTCACACTCTGAGAGTTGTACTGTCACACAGGAATATTGATTGTGCTGAACACTCGGGCAAAAACCACAATTGCCTGCCACCAATAGATAGTTGCTTATTGGTGGATGATGAGACTTCAGGCAGTGCATGAACACTAATTATGTGTCCTTTGGGTAATTTCCTTGCCCATAGTGTCCGTCAAAGTCAGAATCCTCCTTTATGCACAAATAAAAGAGCCCCCCTGGTGTAATGTGTTGTATGTATCTGACTGAACTCAAATGTGGGAGAGCTGGAGGAGGCCCAGGCGTCTCATGCCCAAATTAAACCATAACAACTCAGTGTCCGTCCTGTGCTGCTGCTGTTGCCAAGGCTATGCCATTGAAGTATGCAACCTTGCTATTGAATCTGGCCTGGCTGGCAGGGACTGAGCAGAGGTCTAGCTGGTTTGCTGGCTCTTACTATCTCCCAGTGGAGTAGCCTCCAGTCATTCAGCAGCATCACTGGTAGTGAGACAGAGAAGTGTGTGTGTGTGGGGGGGGTGTTGACTGCATGCACTGTATTGTGCAACTGTCTCATTTTGGCATGGGACTGACTACAGGAATGTTGCCCTGTGTTTGTAATTGTAGAAACATGATTTTATCCAACGACATCATCCTTGACTCCATACAACCATATGTGATGGCAAAAAGGGCAGTCGTCTAGCAGGGGGAAGATTAGTGACTTGATCCCTGGTTCCTTCAGAAATCATATTGAAGTGACCTTGAGAAAGACACTGAAACCCTCATTTCTTGGGGCAACAGATGGAAATTAGCAGGTTGGATGTTGGGTAAATCTGGTGTATTTATACTTTAAATGTTTGTTAATATATAACGTCTCTGTAAAGGAGATTATTATTATTACCAAGAATGATATTTGGTGACAGGTGTGTATACAAGTTCATGAATACTGGGATGGCATCCAGCACTTTACCTGTGGCCCTGTCCATAGGGTTAGTGGTTGTGTCAATAAGGGTGTCCCATGTAAAAAAAAATCCAGATCCGAATGTAAACAGATTATCAAGACCATACTGGATTGGTTGAGGTCGCTACTGATACTGTCCTCTCACTGGGTACCTGTGGAAACTAAAATATCCTGTAGTGACCCCTGACAAATCAGGAGACAAGCTGAAAGAAGACAATGGAATATTGAAGTGGCCAGGAAAAGGGGAAGGTTGGAGTCCTTTGTTGGAACTGCAACCTTTTTGACCTGGCTTTAGATAAGCGGTTGAAGATGGATGGAATGGTTTGAGTTCTCTTTGTGGCATTTACTTTCCGATGACCTTTCAGCCCAGACTACTGTGGACTTCTGAAGGAAAACCAGACATTCACAGCCACCCCTCTGAAGATGGAGCCCCTCTGCTGTGCCCATCATAAATCACAGCTGATGGCTGATGACAGTGACGACAGACTAAATACCAAATGCATCATAGATTCGATGTGTTTACGTTTTAATTTATTTATTTGCATGCCTGGCAAAGGAATGGGAGGCTGTCGGCCTGAGCAGTGGGTGTGAGCACAATCCCGCTCTGCAGCTCCATGTCGGACTTTAGCGCCGTCCGCGGAGGCGAGCGCTGCTTTCATATCCAGCTATGCCTCTGCAGCGCGCAGACGGAGCCGTGCGGCAGTGCAGCGCAGGACCGGGACCTGGCCGTCCGTCCAGCTGATGATCCCCCCCCGTTATGACTTATCCCCCCCGCCTGTCCTAGTCCAGAGACAGGAAGCCTCCGTCCTTGCTCAGGGGTCTGGGGATTACTAACTCGACGATTCGCGGACGGTGCTGTCTGCCGTGCTGACGAGGTAAGGGACGACTGCGCATTCATTCATCCATGCGGTGTGAGGGCTGTTGATGAGGTTCGTCAGTCCTGTTTTCCGGCGTGCTTCCGGGGCAGGACGTTCTGTCGTGTGACGGTGTCACACCATCACTCACACAACCTCCGTATTCCGTAGCCTGGTTGACGTGAGCATCTGCGGTGTTGTGTGTGTGTGTGCGTAAGCGTGTGCGTGGGTAGATAACCGAGTAGAACACCTGACCCGCTACGCGGCGAGATGCCGGTGCGGAGTCGAGTTGCTCATCTTGTCTAACTTGTGGAAGGCTGAACGTTGTTTTTGCGTGACGTGCCAGTGATGGTCTGTCATGATTATGATGAAACGTTAGATCTCAGTCGGAATTCTCGACGCGTCGCTGACGCAACACGGCGCGTATGTAGCCGCGCGTCGGGCACCGCAACTGGAACCGGACCGTTGAACGGGGCCCCGGTCTCTTGTTAGGCGAGTCAAGTCCAGCCAGCCTCCGTTGTGATGCTGTCGATGGGCTGCTGGTGAACACGTGGTAAACCGGATGTCACCACGAACATACCGGGCCACACAAGTGCGTGTCCGGAAGTGAGCGCCCCCGCTGTCCACCGCTACCTCTTAATTTCCGGCTCCGGCCTCTGACCCGCAGACCTCATCATGCACCCCGTTGAGCTGCTGTGGATGAGAGCTCCCTCCGTGTCTGGGTCCCTGGTGCGGCTGATCTCTCTTTAAATCCGAAGCAGATGTGAGCTTACTGGCTGTCAGGATAATAACACCAACTTTTATCCATTAGACTCAAGTGAAATAATACATTAACAAATTAGTCCAGCTCTGGATGCATCCTGAGCCTGATGCCTGTGCAGTCAGTGGGTCAGCCAGAGAGATGCAGGGCGATGATGACCTTTGGTGTGAGAGAAAACGACGTTATGATAAGTCTCTCTTTCTGCTAACTGCAATGTAATTATATTGGGGCTGCTGAGGGAGATGCAATTGTTCATCTGACTCCAGCCAGGAGCGGATGTTAAACGGGACACAAGGGTGAATGGAGGGATCTAGGGTAGGAGGTCAGCTGCGCTGGAGTGTAGACTACTAAAATGAAAATGTAGCAGTGAAGGCAATCATGTACACGCACAAATGGGGGTTAGTGACCAGGTGAGTGATTGAACAGCTCACATTTCTTCCTGGGAGTCACAGGCAGGATGACTTTTTCTGCTTGTGTATTTCCTAGACCGCGAGAGAGAACCCACAGTCCTGGAGTACATTTTCTACCAGTCACTTTTTAGCCTCTCTTGGCTCATGAATGTCAACATGATTATTGTTGGAGGATAACAACCCCGTATCCACTCACCCCCCCATTCCCCGTTAACTATACCCTACCCGCAACCACTGGTGTCTGCAGCGGCATCACAGGCTCACGTAGACAGAGCAGCGATCATTAGCTGGCTCCTCTCGAACTGCCTGTCAGATAACGATAGACCCCCACGCCTCGGCTCTCATCCCTGCGTCTGCTTCATTAAGTTCTTCTCCTTTGGTTGCAAAACTGTGTTGTCAGCTTTCACAGTCACCTCCAACGTGATCTTAATGTTGCCTAACCGCCTTGCCGATGATGGGGCATGCTTGCAAATCCACTGAGTTTAGGATCTTTCAGGGACGGCCTGGTCTCATTTCTGTGTCTACTAATGAGCAGGATGAGTACTGCTGGTCTCTTTGTCATACGCTTTCATCGGACCAAACCGTACTAGATGAACTAATGCTCAACTACTGGCTTCTTGACAAGTGAGTTCTGTTATGTGTCATGATTAGTCCCCACGTTGTGGGGGTGGGCCCAGATTTAGATTGAACATGGGAGGTCTAGGCTGAATGCCATTGTTGCCCTGCGGTGGGTTTCGAACCTGCAGCCTCCGACTCATCAGTTCCCAGAGCACACGCTCTGCCGCTGATCTACTGCGGCTCCCTTGGCTGTCTAAACAGTATCATGTGTCATATCTGCCTGCGTCCCACAGTCTGTCATATGAGTATTAAGGATTCCAGGGAAATGGGGGGGGGCTTCTTGAATATTTAACAATGCTGCATGACTGTACCCAGCATGTGTATTATTGGCTGTGCAGTCGCAGAGATTGTGCTTTTGGGATGTAAATGTGTCCCCAAAGACTCTAGTCGGGCCTCATTATTTAGCTGTAGTTTGTATTTTTGGCTTGTTTTCTGGAAGCAAGAGGTTTCTGAAACCTGTGGTGGTATGGCGGCTAGTAAGACTTACGTAGCACCAATATTTCATTGTGCATCCCCTGCAGGGTTTGTATTAAAGTGTAAGAATGATGAGGGCAACAGAGTGGCAGTCATTAAGATGGATGGCGACTGATAAGTTGTCTCTCTGAGAGCTTTTATTATGGAAGGTCAAGAAGTCACTGTCTTGTCCTAATGAAGCCCGTTTAAGACAAACCACGAGTAAGCTGTGGCAGCATCCCCTGTGCCATAGTCTCAGGCTGTGTTCTTTTCTGCAAAGAATTTTAATTACGCTGCATCGTTCTGCCAAACAGAGCCCATCGGCTCCCTCCACGCCCGCTTGCTTTTTGAGGAGCTCCATTATGGATACAGGACATCCCCTCTTCTCAGAGGCTTCTCGTTCACACCGCTATTTGGCTCCGGGGTGCGCTTTGAGCACTCCTGCACTTGTTTTGTAATCTCAACCCTGCGCTCCTCCTGGCGCGTTTGGCTGCTCAGATCAGTGGAATGGGAGCCATCGGAGAGCCGCTTTAACCTCCTCAGTTTTTCTCCTTGCTGTTAAGCTCCCTGGGCGAGAAGAGGGCTGTGTGTCTCTTTGTTTGGATCCATGCTGTTGTTAGAGAGAGGTGAATGTTCCTAGGGCAGAGATTTACCAAAACAAAGCCTGTGTTTTGGCTGTAGAGACAGTTCTGTTCGAGGTGTGCGGTGCTAGCAGTGAGCAAGGGCACAGCATATCCAGGGTAGACTGTTAGGAGCAGAGAAGGAACACTGACACAGTGCTAAACTAAACTCCATAATCTCCCTTCTCTGAGATTATCTGCCTTTTGAGGAGTGTTAGGCCTGAAAAATTCACTTTCACATCCACAGGATTGAATCTTAATATCTTCCTCAGTTTTATGTCGTGTGTTTTGTTTCACGTGTTGCATATCATTACTCCAACATCTGATAGAGTAGTCTTGTGGCAAATTGGTCCCGCAGCTGGGGCCTCTGTTGCACAGAGACACCAAGTTGAAAGTTGAAGGCTCGGTAGCCTGTTTATCCAAACATACAAAAGAGTTAAAATACAGATGTCTGCAGTCTGAAGCAGAGGGTCAGTTTGCCCCCTCTGCTTCAGACTCGGGTCTGAAGCAGAGGATCAGGTCGCGGGGGAACCGCCGTCTATCTCCATTCTCATTGGGTGAAAGGCGGGGTACACCCTGTATAGGTTTCCAGTCTAGCACAGGGCAGAGCAGTTAGGGGAACAGTGTTTTGCTCAAGGACACCTCGACACGCTTCTCGGCAGGTACGGGGATCGAACTTGCAACCTTTCGATTACCAGGCAACTGCTCTACCCACTGAGCCATGCCGCCCCTTGAATTTCAACATTGATCAAAAATGGTGGGTAAATTTGCAGAGAGGCTTTAGCGCTGTTAGCCACACAACCTGTGTACCGGCTTAAGCAAAAGACAGGCTAACAAATGCAGAGTTACTGATGGTGTCTCTGAAGCGTGTACTAGTTGAGGGATTTCTGTGTGTGTGTGTGTGTGTGTGTATGCCACCTTTTGAAGCCATGTGTTATTGAATGCATGATTAACCGACCTTTTTATTATTGCTGTCTGCACCTGGAGCATATGAATACCCACAGGTGTCTGTAGGTTGTAGAATGAAACTCGGGCTGATGAGACTTCCCAATCTGTAACGAGAGAGAGGTCCATTGTTAGATGTCACCATTAGTGTCCTCATTGAGGGGTGGATACAGACTTAGATGCAGCTTGGGGGATTAAGGCCGGATAGCTGTCCTTGTGCCCCGCAGTGAGTTCGAACCCGCAACATCTGGCTCGTCAGTTCCTGAAACGCACACCCTACCACTGAGCTATCACGGCCCCAGTCTGTAAAGAGGACCGCAAATTCATTATCTAGGCAACACTGTCATGTCAGCTGGAACAAAGACTTAGAAAGTTGCTGTTTTTGTTGTGTTTGATTATGGAGGGATGCAAATTGCCACTGCCCAGCGGGGGGATTTCTATCTTATTTCTGGGTTCACAGATATGCCATGTAATCAGGTTAGAGTTCCATTAAAAAAGGCATTAATGCACTTGCACAGTCTGGTGAAATGCTGCGGCATGTTAGCCCCCTCTTGTTTGCCTTTCACCAGAAGCCAGGCTGCTCACATGTTGACATAAAGACATAGTGTAGACCTTTTGCAGGGGGCAATATCAGTGTGTGTGTGTGTGCGTGCATGTGTGCGTGCGTGTGTTCGTGCGTGTGTGTGTGTGAGAGAGAGCTTTTTTCCAGCTCCTGGAACATGTTCTGACTATCAAAGTTCACTTCCATTATTGGGTAACACAATCCACCTCCACCAGGAGGCCCTTGGCTGTGGCCAGACACTGAAGAGTCCATCCTATATGTTCCCCCCTTCTCTCTCAGTCCCTCTCTATTTAGATGTTGAAGCACATCCTGTTCTGTGGTATATTCAGCTACAGAAAGTTAAGCAAATATTAAGTTTAGAGGTTGTACATGTTTGTGTGTTGAAAGAAAGAGCGCTCCCTTGTGCTGTCATGCCTTTCAATAGTCTTGACTTGAATCCCTGTTGTGCTGTTTTATTTATGATTATTTTCCGATCAGATTTTTTTGTATTGTCAACGGGCATTTTCAGGGGTAGCAGTAGCTAAGTGCTAGAGCACGTGCTTTCAGAACTGACAAACCAGATGTTGTGGGTTCAAACCCATGGCAGTACACCAGGAAGGGCATCTTGTCTTAATCCTCCATGCTCTATCTAAGACTGTGTCTACCCCCACAATGTGGAGACTAATCAAGTCAGGAAAAACGGACCAATATAGTAGCACAATAACAATCTCCCCTCCTTAATTTAAGAGATGTCTTGATGCCTTTTGAATTGTTTTATTGAAGTTTTGTGGCTGGGGCAGATTCGGCGTATTTTTGTATTTATACTGCAGTTGTGAACCTTTGTATGAGCCTATAAAAGTGTGTCCACCCACACACATATGCATACATAGGCTATTAGAGGATTGAGGATACCAATTTCTCTTACCCAGCCTGAGCAATTATAGGATCCCTAGCATACCAGAGACTTGTTTCATAGTGAATGCAATACAGTGGAGATATATCTCAAATTTAAAATGAAATTGGAAAAGCAGAGGTTCCATAAGTTGTTTTCTTCCTCACATGAACCAAACGTGGCATGGTGGTGCAGCAGTTAACAGCTCACAGCAAGGAGGTCCTGGGTTTGAATCCTGTCCCAGGACCTTTCTGTGTTGAGTTTGTGTGATCTACCCTGTCTGTGTGGGTTTCCTCTAAGTGGTGTGGTTTCCTCCCACCATCACAAACACATGTATGTTAGGGTTAATACTCTTGCCTGTTCCCCTGAGCAAGGCAGTAGGAAAAAAAAATGGAATTAGTCCCTTGTTGCTGCAGCTCTCACCAACCCTATACAATAGGATGGGTTAAATGCAGAGAACAAATTTCATAGTTTTTATTTGCAATGACAAATAAATCTTCTACTTAAGTATCAACCAAGCCCTCTGTCTCATGTTACAGTGCTTAGGGAACGCAAAGCCTTTGAGGAGAAGCTTTGGTCAATTTACAATTTCTGTTGTTTTTCGACTCCCCTTCCCCTTGTCTTCTCGAGAAGGGCTTATCAGACTTCATCAGCACTTGAACGGCACTTCACAGTCATGCTGTTAATGCACTGCACTTGTCCATGTGAGATTAACTGCTCCACTTCCCTCACTCATGGTTTAATAGTCTTTTTATGTAAAAGGAGCTACATGCACGGCAAAGAGCACCCACATCCCCGTAACCTTCGAGTCTCGGTGTGCACGTGGGTATTGGATGCGTTGTTCTTGACCTCATTTGCTGTTCTTTTACATTGGAAGCACATTACGCTGCAGCTATAAGCACCATGTTTGATGTGTGCATACCCATTATATAGCAATCATGCTGAAATTATCTCTGAAATGGCTTTATACTCAATTTTGTGATAAAACCATGATACGTATTTCTTAACATGTGTTTTTTTGATGGTTCTCAACACTATATAGCCTGGTTAAATCCTGAGAGACCAGTGGCAGATTTGATGCTCATTGATTTTGCATAGCAGCCTGCTCCTGAGGTGTTGAAGGTTGTGTACAGGTGTGCTGAACAGCAGAGATTCTCATTAGCATTCCCACTGTGGGTTTCAGGAAGCATAGTTGGCTTGTCCAACTCCATTCCCTTACAGTGCAGTCCAAAGCCCAGTGAAGACGGGATGACGGCTGGTACAGGGGTGCATCTTTTATGGAACTGTTGGATGCAATCACGTTGGACATGCTTTAGGGGGATTTCTGTTTAGGTTTTCAGTGGGATCAAAGTGCTTTGCCCATGGTTTAAGCACCCTGGGGGCTTTACTTTTTCTTTTAGAGAAATGCCCAGAGCCATCTGAACTTTAAAAAGTCTTCATCTCTGAGCAGAAAAAAAGCACATTAACACCGCTCTGCTGTCCAATCTTTCCCTCATCCTCTGCAGTATTGCATGTAGGTTTGCATCACAGCCTCTGTGTTGCCATACACCAGTATGTCATTGACTATGGCTGCAAGACCACTGAGTCTCATCATCGACCCTCTTCTGGAGCTCTTCCTGTGCAGAAATCACACCTCAATGAAGACCTGTACCGGCCAACCACAGTGTTAAAAGCTGTTCATGTTGAAGGCTCTTCTGCCAGTTTGATTTCCCAATAGCCTGACTGAGTATCAAGCACACTAAAATACTGTGCTCCAGAGAGCTTGGGTGTAATATCATCCAGTGTAGGTATTGGGTAATAAGATCTTTGTGTTGCCTTATTCAGGTCTTTGGGATCAAGGCATACTCTTAATCCACCAGTGCTTGGTTTTCAACAACCACCAGTGCATTTACCCATTCTGTAGGGTCTATTACCCTCCTGATAATTTCATCTAATCTAGCTTCTCTTTCAAATGGTTGTGGTGTTTGTGGGGAATCTGTTGTGGAGAGTGCACCACTGGTTCTGCACTGGGTATCAAGTGGATGGCTTGTTCCCCTGGGAATCAGTGTATACGTTTTAATCATATACTTCCATAATAAGCAACAAAAAAGCAAAAGTGAATATTTCAGCAAAGTGTTTTGACCAGAAGGGAGATCTTTATCAAACGGATATCATACCTGGCCACTTTACACATTAGACACTCACATTTGTAAAGTTATGAAATTGCATGACAACTTTCCTTATAAGTGAACAACCATCAAAGGGCAGAAAGGAAATGAGCCAGACTTTGACGTAGTCCAACATGGGTACATACAAGGGCTAATTGACGCTATAACCATCATCACCCCGTTTTCTAATAACCATTTCCCTTAATATATGCAGGCCACTTGAGGTGTCCGGATGAATTCTCTCTGCGGGCTGCGATAGTTTTGTGATCATTATCAAATGGTTCGCTGCCTTGATGGGATAATTGGTGGAACAGAAAAACCCTACTGCGGTCTGTCATTATATTTAACCCCCCTGCAGTAAACAGGTCACGTCCTGTAATAACAAATTACTCTGAGGTTTTCACATTTGCCTGGCATTGATAAAGACTGAAGTATTCCCCAAGACAAGATAATTCCCTTTAGACCCATTTGCTGTTTGGCATTCAATGTTAATGTATAGCTAAAGAAACCAACTTGAGAATTGGCTTTGAATCTTGATGGTTACCTAGTTGGAGGGGAACGTTTAGCAGTTGGTTCCTGTGAACTGTGCACATATGCCATGTATTCATGTGTGTTTCCTTCAGGTCCTACAATTACCTCCTGTAGTCCAAAGACATACATGGCAGGTTAACTGGAGACCAACATTGACCACAGGTATGGTCGGTGTGTGAGTTATTATATGTTTGGGCTCTGTGGTACGCTAACAAACCGTGCAGTGTGTCTGCTTGCCTTCCAGCTCATGTTTGATGGGCAGGCCTGGGTTCTTTAGCCATCAAAATATAGGTCTACCATAGCTTCTACTACCTGTCTCTTGTACAGGTTAATGCTTTTAGGTAATTGGGCTGCCTTGAAGCCTGTATATGGTATTCTAGAGTGTTGAATCAGTCTATCAGACCCAACATGTAGTGGGAGAAAGGTTTCATCACTCATCCAAGGAACTGTAAGTGCCGGCATAGCTCAGTGGGTAGAGCTGTCGTCTGGCGATCGGAAGGTTGCAGGTTCGATCCCAGCTCCTGCAGAAAGCATGTCGCGTTATCCTTGAGAAAGACTCTGAACTGTTCTCTGGTGTCAAATGGTGGCTGCTCACTGCTCCTATACTCCTGTGCTCCTATACCTGGATTTTTGAGCATGCATAAAGACTTGCATAGGGCCTGTTAGTCACAGTTTGGTGGGGAAATTATCCTGATACTGTAGTAACATACCTCGCGACCCGATTTCGGATAAGCGGTTGACAATAGATGGATGTAGTAACATAGTTGTAGCACATTGCTACCAGTCTGTTCATTTTTCTTGAAACCATTTGTTGTTAGAAGTAGAAATAGAAGAAGCTTTATTTATTTATCACTGTTCAAATATATAGCGACATGTGTTCTTTGCATTTAATCCATCCTGTCTCAGCAACAGTGAGTAGCTGCAGTACCTCGGGAGTAATTAGGAGTTCAGTGTCTTGCTCAGAGACACTTTGGCACAGCCAGGGTTTAAACCATCAACTCGACAATCACCCTACCTCCTTTACCTTGACCCTATGCACTTGTGCGTCGCTCCGGATAAAAGCGTCTGCCAAATGCCTGTAATGTAATGAGCTATGTCACCCCAAAATACAGCACCGAATTATCCATATGTTACCCATATATGCAGAACAGATCCCTTTGCTTTATAGTAATAAGAAAAAAGCCCTGTAGGCTGGCTGCAATAACTACAGTGAAGACCTAGTGAAGACTAGCATCAGCTTGCTAATGTAGCTCTCTGGTTACTCAAGCTATCTAGTGAGCCTTTAGTAAGATTTGTGATATACCTTAACAAGCTACTATAGCACCCATGGAGCATGACATCCATGTTTATCAATCAGCCGTTGAGTCAGCAGCACTTTTGTCAGTCATATGGAATATTTGGATCCAAGTTGAACTTCAGTCTATTCATTCCAACCCTCATACAAGAGCTGAGAGTCGACTGCAAATCCCACAGCCATGCAGCACATGAGGAGTTTGATAGAAAATGACAAGAAACAAGGCCCTTGGGGAAAACTCTCCACTGGATGGGAAGAGTGTGGGGCAATCTTACTTGTGTTCATTAGATTGAATGATATGAGGTATAAAATTTTAATTTTATGTGAGGTATAAACCTGCTTGGTATATTTCTGCAAAAAATAAGAACAAGAAATAATGTCTCAAAAGAGGTGAATTTGTTCAGCTGGATCAGAGGTTCATTTTTGAAACGTTTCGTCACCTGGTGAGTGACGAAACGTTTCAAAAATGAACCTCTGATCCAG
>OMLC01055956.1:0-15136 GCA_900302585.1 Regalecus glesne
GTAACTCAGCTAGTGCCCCTTGTAGCTCAGCTAGTGCCCCTTGTAACTCAGCTAGTGCCCCTTGTAGCTCAGCTAGTGCCCCTTGTAGCTCAGCTAGTGCCCCTTGTAGCTCAGCTAGTGCCCCTTGTAACTCAGCTAGTGCCCCTTGTAGCTCAGCTAGTGCCCCTTGTAACTCAGCTAGTGCCCCTTGTAGCTCAGCTAGTGCCCCTTGTAACTCGGCCATCTTTTAATCACAGATTGGTGAGTTGCCATCCCTGATGGGGGATTTTTGCATGTCTGAGAAACGGGGTGAAGTTTCAGACATGAAACTTGAGTGTGTTTTTGGTGTACCCAAAACCTCAAGCCACAGACTGTGCCACGCCTGAATGCAAGCCCTGTCGGAGGAGAATACCGGTTACATACATGTCATTTAGGTATTTCTCCACCCCAGAGTAAGAACCTAGAGAAACTTCAGTTTGTATGGGCACCACCGTTGGCCCTCCGCCCTCTCACTGGAGGAGCTGAAAACAGGAAGTGCTGTGTATTGATGTAACCCAGAGTTTGTCACACAACTTCCTGTGCAGGCATCGAGCAACCCTACGGTTGGTGAGGCTTTTCTAGAGAACAAGTGTGATGGGACCCAGGGTGTGCATGTACGCAACACTGTCACTGAGGCGGGAGTTGTTTTACGTTTGGTTTCATCATCACAACACTGCTGGCACTCCGTTTTTACAGTTCCCCTCGCTTCTTACCCCACCGCCACTATAAAGAAAGTCCCGTGTCTTTTATGACCTCAGATTGGAAATGGATGCTCGCCTCATTTTGACTAGAAAACAAATCAGAATCCCTTTCTCCGGGTCAGTGACTCTGCTGGGATTTAGTCGTTCTCTGCCCTGCCTGTCTTCTGTTTAAGGGAAGACATGTTGGGAGCTCTTCTGGCAGAGCTGGACCCTCACCTCATCCATTGCATGGCGACGATACAGAACCCTGTGTCTGTAAAGCGGAGCAATGCCAGGAAGTGATGTTGAGGTGACGGAGCCGGTTTCCAGAGAGCTGGGGGTCTCCGGAGATGAGTCATTCCATCATGGGAGTGTCCATGTACCAATGCATGTGATAATGTTGCCTTAACATACCCCTGGCTCCGAGGACATATTTGCTTTTCCGACCACAGCCTCATATTCCCCGCGTCCTTTCTCTTATAGTCATTGCAAACTTAAAGAGCATTCCCCTCTCGTCTGAACGGGCATGCACGGACAGCCATCGGTGGTGTGATGAATCAGATGAGTCATGCCTTGTTAATACATTGCTCTGTGTGTGGCCATGTGTGTTTCTCTTCTCACAGACGACAACCAGCCAGGCCATCTTCCGCCTGCAGTCCGGGGTGTGCCAGCTTTTCCGAGACACCCTCACTAAGAAGGGCTTCGTGGAGATTCAGACCCCCAAAATCATCTCAGGTAAAAGCAGCCCTCGGAACGAAGCCTCGGCGAGCTGCCTCGAGTCGCTCGGCGGTGGGCTGTCTGAGAGGAGACGTGCTCCTTCTGGCGTTACCACCTGAAGGTATGCGTCACGGTGACGGCTTCAAGGTGTGTCTTCTGGTAGGCTCCACGTGTCAAGTCTGCCTATCACGCGTCAGGCGTCGTGTGTGTGTGTGTGTGTGTGTGTGCCCCTAAGGCTCGACCGCCAGAGTCTGAGAGTCTGCAGTTGACGGAGAGAGACACTCGGCCAAATCATAGAGCCAGGCATCATTCGTTAAACACACTGTGGTAAAAGAGGATATTAGTTTTCCTCCATGAGGCCAATTAGGTTGGATTCCAGCCACAGTGGGAGAACTGGGCATCGACTGCGTTTTGCACCAATCCCTCAAGTCCTCCTTCTCTCACCTAACTCCAGGGTTTCTTCCTGCTGCCCTCGCAGGGTTTTCTTTTTTTGTCTCTTTGGAACAAAGAAAGACTCGGGAATAGAGATGGGGAGAAAAACGTGTGATCCAAAAAATCCTTCGGTGGATCCACTTCGTTAAGCTTCCCCCAACTTCAATTCTGCAGCCTAGTTTCCCTCTCACCCTGGCATTAGTTTTCAACAGTTGTCGTGGAGCGGATCCGTTCTTCATCGGAAGCGTCTTTTCTGGCTAAGCCTTCTTCTAATTTTTCTCCCCCAACAGAAATGAGTCTATTATCGAGCCCGGGGGCATTTCCACCGCAGTGGAAACCTTTCAAGCGGCACAGACTTAGTTTTATTTCCTATCTCTTTTGCTGTCCTCGGTTTAGGTCTCATTTATTGATTAGGGGCTCGAGCATTGCTCTGCTTGCAGTCGTAGACTCCACTAATATCTTGGCCCTGCCTTCCCAAGTGATGGATTTTGAAACGAGCTATTGCAAAGATCTGTGACACTTTTCGCCTCCCGCTTTCCCCACAAGCCGTCGACGTAACGTTCAAACATTCAAAATTGGCGCTCTTTTCGCTCGGCGGGTGCCGTGTGAATGAGAAGGCCGTAGCTTTGTGAAAACCACCGTTTCCTGACAACACGTAGCCTCTACAGTGAACACCGTGTACAGAGAAGTCCCCCGGCCCTTTGCCTCTGCTTTTGAGGACACCGGCAGACAAGTTATTTGACCTCAGCCGTTACTGGGAGAATGAAATTGTGATGCACTCTGGGCCTATTTGACGAAGTGCTAGTCTGATGGGGAAAGCTTGCCAGCACACCCTGTGTCTTTTGTTCCTCCGCTCACGGGCATGGTCTGATTTAAGCTTCTTGAATGCATTCTTCCCTTCCAGCTGCCAGTGAAGGTGGGGCCAACGTCTTCACCGTGTCCTACTTCAAAACCAGCGCTTACCTTGCCCAGTCTCCCCAGCTCTACAAACAGATGTGCATCTGCGCGGACTTTGACAAGGTCTTCTGTGTGGGTCCAGGTAGGCCGGTCCCCCATTAATCACCTCCCAAGTCAAATGTCTAATGATAGGCTACGAGGGGTCAGAGGGAAGCAATCAAGGCACAGCAAACCATAAACCGTCGTAAACGGAGTTGGCAATAAAGAACGACACCAAGTGCGTTGAGTGCAGTGTGACCACGTGGGCGTTCAGGAGAAGAGTTGATGATGCTGATACTGTAGAGAACAGACAGTCCTCCCAGCTCACAAGCCAGGTCAATAGCACCACCTAGTGTTTCATTTCGAATATAACCAAAGGACAAACGGGAGTTCCATCAATATAGGAGGCAGTAGGGGCGACAGCTCAGTACGTAGGTTCAATCCCCAGTCCTGCAGAAGGCATGCTTAGGTGTCCTTGAGCAAGACACCGAACCCCTAACGGCTCCACATGCTGGCTGCTCACTGCTGCCATACAATGGGATGGGTTAAATGTAGAAAATACATTCCACCAGCCTGTGTCTTGTGGTAATAAACCAATAGATAGAAATAAGTAAAAGTGACTTCTGTCCTTTAAGCTTGTTGCATGCACTTAATTAATCCCAGTAATGGTTAGAATACAGTTGTTCAGACCTGTGTTGGATGTTTCAGTTGATGTATCCTTTCCCCATCTGCCTGCGATCCTGTATATACATCGTGTGTCTGACTCCATCTTTCACAGTCTTCAGAGCAGAGGACTCCAACACCCACCGTCACCTGACTGAGTTTGTTGGTCTGGATATTGAGCTGGCCTTTAACTACCATTACCATGAGGTCATTGCCTCTATCACTGACACCATGGTCCAGATCTTCAAAGGTCTACGAGACAAGTAAGTCAGATTTTCACTTATGCCCAAGTGATAACATGATACCGTGTGATAATAATAATAATAATAATGATGATGATAATAATAAGAGCCATTTTATTATCATTATTAATAATATATCTCTTGTAATTCCATTAAAATGTCGTCATCCTGTGAGTGTTGCATGCTGTACATTGTGTTGTATTCTGCATACGCAGCATCCATTGCACATCTGTCCATCTTGGGAGAGAGATCCCTCCTCTGGTGCTCTCCCTGGGGTTTCCTCCTGGTTTTTCCTCCCTGTTAAAGGATATTTAAGGTGGTTGTTCCTCATTCTGTGCGAGGGTCTAAGGACAGAGTGTTGTGTTAAAGTAAAGCCCACTGAGGTAAATTTGTGATGGAGAACTTTACAAACAAAATGGACGTGACTTGATGACTAGTAGGCATTGGTTTGAAGCTTGTGACAAATTCTGCCATGCATTTTGAATCAATTTGGAATCCAAATTTTAATCCTCAGACAAAAACATCATGTATAGATTATATTCAAATTTACAGTGAAAAATATTAAATTATAAAAATAAGATGAGATATTCCACCCTAAAGAGCTGAATTTAAAAGGCCTCAGTAGCTAATCTAGAAATCTTTACCAGAAATGTGGGGGTAAAAATAGAATCTTTTCACAAACAAGGTTGATTCGATTTACCTGGATACAGCTGATTGCAGGTTTCCCCACCCTTTTAAATAATACCGACGATGGTTTCATATGAAAATTGGCCATTTGCTGGACTTTCAATGGTAATGTCTACTCACAGGGAGGGGGGGATACATCTGTCATCATCTTACAGTGCTATAATTGCAACTCTTCTCCAGTCCTCTGTGAACAGCACTCATTACCACTGAGTGTGCAGAGTCAGTGGCCAACTTGCATATGAAGCCATCCTTTGTTTTGGTTGGCATGCAGCTACATTGTCTACGAGGGTGTGGATGCTGCAGTCAGCTCAGACTGAAGAGGTCTCCTCTATGAGTGATGGGACTTTCTGAATAGGACTTCTCATCAGGATGAAGTGATTCAGCTTTTTGTGGTTTCCTTACCTGGTTTATTGAGCTTGCATCAAGAGTGGTAATGTGTACTGTTCACAGAGGATTCGGGAATAGTTGACTTGTAAGCTGGTGACAGATGGACTCTTAGGCCCTCCCATCGGTTCAGGAATGGTCAATCCCCCGTCACATAGGTGGCCTCTTTGACACACGATTCAAACCGGTATTCCTCCCTGTGGAATGGTCGAGGATGTGCACATCCTCGACCATGAAAGAATGGCCGCTGGCCTGTATGATGGATGTTGACTGTTCTGGTTCTGGCCTGATATGTTGGCTCTCCTGTGTTGAGCCATCCTCTTGGTCAGTGTTTTTTTTTTGGTTTCTTTAATATGCAAGTCATCGCAACCTCCCCCCCCAGCATTTAACAGCATGTACTATATTGCTCTGTTTGTGCTGGGGGACCTGATCCTTGGGGTGGACCAATTTCTGGTTCAGTGCGTTTTGGGGTTTGAAAGCAACCCGAGACACAGAGTTTGGAAAATACGCATCACAGTCCTACCACTCAATGATTTCCAGTTCAGGAAGCTGTTGTCCTCTCTCTGATCAGCCGGTGAACTGTTTGGTCGTCTTCGTGGCTTTGACCGACCCCCAGTTAGGATAACCACACTTTACTACAAGGACTTGTTTAATGTGGGATAAGATATTTTCTTGATTGTTAAATCTCCTTCCGTGGAAGTCACTGAAAGTCTCATCAGCCACGGGCGGTCAGTTGCTGTGGATATGACTTGACTCATTTTCTCTGAGTGGGTGACAACACATTTCTTTTAGACGTGCTTTTATTGCCACCTAGTGGTGTTGGATGGTGTAACAGGCTGATAATCATCCTCTTGTTCAGAAGCTATCATGTCACTGTGCATTATGCTGTTTGAGTAGCTGCTTTGTGTTACACAGACCCACAATCAGCAAGACATTAAGATATGATCAGATTTATTCTCCAGGTAGGGTTGCTGGGATATATACCTGGTGAAAGTCTATCTTCAGCTTTCTCTCTATCTCTTTTCAACCCTTATGCACTTTGAATTGCCTTTGTCTGTGAAATGTGCTTTGTAAACGGCTCTGATTTCCAATGTCGACATCTGTGTGCTTGCCCGCACGCATTTGTGGGCCTGATTGTTTTTGTCTGTCGCCCTGTCAGCTTCCAGACGGAGATCCAGACAGTGAACAAGCAGTTCCCCAGCGAACCATTCAAGTTCCTGGAGCCCACCCTGAGGCTGGAGTTCACCGAGGCTGTGGCCATGCTCCGGCAGGCCGGGATAGAGATGGGCGATGAGGAAGACCTCAGGTCAGAATATGGCCCTGTCACCACATTTCTGTGGTTCCATGTACAGGAGTCACTAGCAAACACCCCCCAACTCATGGACATTTGTTTTGACTCCTCATCTCTAAAAGCCCAAGAAACATCGGCTAAGACCACCCTAATTATATGATTTGTCATAATAACTATGATCTAAAACTGTCCGTTTCCTTGTACTAAACTAAGTACATGATTGGCTAGAGGTGGAAAATGAAGGGGAGCTGGTCAGCCTCTCTGCCGTGAGATTAAATGGCAACTTGTCCAGGCTATTTCTCCACCTTCCGGCCAATAAGTGCTGGGATAGGCTCCAGCTGATCCACGACCCTACTACGGATAAGCAGTTATGGTGGAATGATGATGACTAAACGAATGATAATACTAACAAATGTTGAGGTGTTCAAACGAACCTTTGATGAAATTTCCTCTCTCTTTTAGGCCAAAAACATAATTACAGACATAATATGACCATAGGTAAACACGGAAAAGATTGAAAAAGCAATTCTAGTATAGTAGTGAGTTTATCAATCTCAAAGTTTCTAAACTTCGTTTCTTTTGTTTTCTCCCACAGTACGCCCAATGAAAAGCTGCTTGGCCGCCTTGTCAAGGAGAAGGTATACGTGAAAGAGTTAAATTATTTTTATGATAGAGTCGTAACACTTTGTGACATTCCTTGCGGATAACAAAATGTATCACTGCATTCTCAACCGACCCCTCTTGACTCTCTCTCAGTACGATACAGACTTCTACGTGTTAGACAAGTACCCACTGGCTGTAAGGCCCTTCTACACCATGCCTGACCCCGTTGACCCTGTAAGTCAATTTCTTATCCTCACACACACAACAGTCATTATCATTTATTATGAATATTGAATATAGTTTGCACTGAGAAATGTTAACATCCAAAGGACGTTTAGGGAAGAGTGTGGCACATCAGGAAATGACAAGCCAGGCATCAGGGGTTCAACCCCGAGAGCATTTGGCCTTAATCCCCCATCGCTCCATCTAAGTCTGTGGCCCCTCCCCCATATGAGGACTAGTTGTGAGATGTAAAAACGGACCTTTAGTATATAAGTAATGGGTTGTAATATGGGCATGCAGATAACCCAACAATAACAAAGCTCTGTGGTAGTGACATGCCTGACGTGCATACTTGCTGGTGTACAATGTCTGTTCTTGTTCTATTTATTTATTTATTTATTTATTTGCCTGTTGTGTCTTTTTTCTGTTTTTCTTTGTGTGTGTGTGTGTGTGTGTGTGTGTGATGTGTGCAAGTGCTAGAAGCTACCTTAACACTGGAGTCAAATTCCTCTTGTGCATTGGCACACTTGGCTAATAAAGTTGGTTCTGATTCTGAAGTAGATTTCTCAATGATCTAGTGGAGAAATTCCCAGTTTTTGTTGTTGTTTTTTTTAGAAACTTTCTTTCGATTCTCCAGAGCTTCAAAACAATAATATCTGTAGCAGTGTTTGTGGCAAACTGCTTTGCTGCCATTGTACCACAAAAAGTAGCATCGATTCCATTTTCACAGGGGACACATTTCACTTCTTCTGCTAGTGGGCTCCAACTGTGTATCATTTAAATCCACCTTTGGTCTTGAGATGTGTTAACCATAAAGTAGTCCATCAATATGCCTTGTTGTTAAGTGTGGCACTTGTGAATCTCATGGTGAGGGAGAATCTAGGGTAGCATAATTTCTCACCCCACCCCTGTTATTCTCTTGTGCCAACCTGACTTGTGATGCCAACTTAAGATACGTTTCCATATGCTCATTAGAAATACTCCAACTCATACGACATGTTCATGAGGGGAGAGGAGATTTTGTCGGGAGCTCAGAGAATCCACGATGCCCAGCTGTTAACTGAGAGAGCCATCCATCACCAGATCGGTACGTAGATTAACAGAGTTGAGTTTTACAGCAGGACGCTGTGGAATATCCATTGATCTAAAGTTGAAGATGCAGCAGATGCCTGATATCTCTCTGTTTTTAATGTACCATCAGGCATTGTTGCAGTTTAACTGCAGCATCCAGGGTTAATTTCTCATCCCTCACCACCATCAAAACACCACCCATGCTTTTAGTGTCCCACTCTTTTAAGAATATAAACTACAGTCACTTATTCATCCGACAATGTTCTGTATACAAGTGAAGGTAGATATTCCTTCGCAGTTGTTTGCCTGTGGCTTTTGCATTTCTCAACCAGTGCGAGATAGATGCCGTTAGAAGTAATATAAAAAAGGTGTATTTTTGTTGGATTAGCGTGCACTTTGAAACAATATTTTTATCGGGATTGTCCATAGTATGATACAGTAGAGAAAACAGAAACCCATCCAAAAAAAAAAATGAATTGGAAACAAAGTGAAGAAAACACGGTGTATTCAAGGAGGATCATGAACTCCACTGCTACATCATTAGCACAACACATCTTAGCACAAGCACTCAATGAGCGAGACGAATGGCACACTATGGATTTTATTGCTGGTCAGGTTCAGCATCATACTCAGCAATGGAATCAGTAATGGCTGCCATACATAGAAAAAATGTGCTAAGATTTGCCATCATGCCGTATCAAACTTTATTTATATATAATTTACCAGTGATCTCAGTTAACCAGGTCTTAAATGGAGGCATAGTATCTGACGTCAGGCCTTAAAATTACTTTGTTTGTGATTAACATTCCATACATAATAATGCTTTGAACAGAGACACTGGTTTAGTAGCAAAATAGAAAACCCAAATAGTTCAATCTCTTGATTAGGTTTAAACCTAATCACATTTATACGTCACATCAAGAATAACAGTTTTGGGCATGTCTGAAGAAGTTGGATCGGAGTGCTTCCTGGTGATTTACATCGATCACATAGAAAGGAAAAGGAAGGACATATTCTGATTAGTTTTTGAAAAATTAACCCTGTGCTTCACGGCGATTTGGATTAATAGATCCCTGGCATTAATATGACAAGATCAGGTGCTGTTAAGGTCCTCCTCCCAAACATCATCCCCAATCTGTATATCCCAGTTCCTCCTCCCAGGTATTTTTCCGTGTGGCATAATTCATCTACTCAGAAAATATATTAGAAAATTCCGCAGACCAAATTTTTGGATTCAGAGGGGCCCACTACAAGCTTATGGGTCATTCTTTCTTCACGGAGAGACTCAAAAGTTAGCCACACACTGACTAACATAATTTATATTCTGTAAGTATCAGAATAAATGGGCTGTGGGAAGAAAGAACGTGTCTTTTAATTGAGGAAATGAGGCAAATTGCTTGATAATATACAGATCCATTAAAGTGACTGCACATTTTAGCTTCCCAACTGTCAAAATGTGCCTCTCAGAGGGATGGAGGAATGTACGATTGTGATATACCAGGATATGAATAGAAGTGTCTGATAATGTGCAAGTCTTCTTAGTTTGCTGCCATATTTCCCATGCAATTCAAACTTATTAAGTTATCCACCTCAGTATCTGCAGGGGATCTGGGTTCTGAATAAAGGAGTGCTGGAAAAGAGCTGTTGTGACCTCACTCTTTTCAAAGGCAAGAGGGAGTCTCGGTGGATACTTCCATTCTTTGACCTTCCGGCCAATAGACAAAGGCCCTCGCATTCGCCGCCCACTAATAATCCAGCAAGTACAGCAATCCTAGTCCACCCATCTTGGTTTATGTCAAGGAGTTTTTGATATTCTGTGAGCTTTAAAGCACCAGATAAAAGGCATAACTATCAACTCTAGTGATTTGAAAAAAAAGGATATTGTCAGAAAATGGGCAGATTTTGAAAGAGATGTAGGAATCTTGGCAGAGAGACCATTTTGATGACATTTATACAGCCCACTATAGAAAGAGGAAGTGTCCTCCATTTTTCAATGCCCACTTTCATTTATTCCACTTTCTTGAGAAATTTCACCCTAAAAATTAGTTCAGGGTCTTTTGGCAGAACTACTCCAAGATACTTAAATTGATCTATAATTTTGAAAGGGAGATTATGCAGAAATTCAGTGTCAAGATCAGCGCCCGGTGACATAGATTCAATCTTCTGCCAGTTAATTCCACGTCCTCAAACTTCACCCAATGACCCTTCGAGATCTATCAAAATGGGAAAAGACTGCTCAGGATCTAACAGGAAGTGGATGATGTCACATGCATATAGGGAAATGTGATGATCCAAATTCCCCAACCAGCAACTCAGGGATAAATATCATCAAGAACTCTGTTGGATGTCCATTGTCGAGCTTCTCAGTAGGCCAGCCGCTTTTAGACCCTGCTGCCTGGAGTGGGCCTCAAAGTCATCACTTTTATCCAAAAAGTGCATCTTTGTGTTGATATTTTTGTGCACATCTACTCAACAAGCAAGAGGTGGAGTCGTAGTCGGAGCGAGCCTTTACACCTCCTTAATTCAGCTACCGAGACGCACCAGAGATTTCTGTAAAACGTCAAATCGGTCACTCATCGTCCTGCTCCAACATGCAGGGTATATTTGTGGTTCGTTACTCAGCTCCACGGCTACCATGACTTTCCCAGGTAGCTCTGAAAAGAGTTGACCGTCAGTCTGGTGTGAGGCTTTATCCTGCTTCTTTCCCCTTTCGGTTTGGTCCTCCTAAGGCTATTAGACGGGAGAATTATGAGGTAAAACTGGAAAATTAGACTAAATATTAAGTGAAGGACCAAATTATTTCAAGTATGGAGAGGAGCTCTGGGAAAGCACGTCTACTCCCATGTGAGGCCCACTAAGCTCCCTTAGATCAGCAGGCAGTTTTTTTGTTTCTATCATTTCAGTCGTCAATAAAAGTAACGGTAGAGGGGGGAAAAGGATGAAAAGTTCAGTGACACTAAACGTCCTGAAAATACAGGTTTGCTATTAATCCGGTTTGATTTAGATTCATGAGTTTCACTGGTAGTAGCCACGCCTTGTTCTCTGGTGTGGAACATACGGTACATGAAAGGATATTTTCCTTGCTAAGATGTTTCCATAATTGACTCATTTTCTCTACACTTCTGCATTTCCATGTTCACAATTTTACAGATCTGGAGAAGATCAAGGCATATATTGATTCTTTCCGCTACGGTGCTCCACCACATGGCGGCGGCGGCATTGGTAAGGAATTGAGTCCCGATTTTACAGGCACAGAAACATGGAAGACACAGTCACTGATTTGATTGATTGATTGATTGATTGATTCAAATTAGCATTGAGTCCATATGTACCACCCCTCCCCCAGGTCTGGAGAGAGTGTGTATGCTGTACTTGGGTCTCCATAATGTCCGTCAGACCTCTATGTTCCCACGTGACCCCAAGCGCCTCACCCCATGAGCAGACACAGCAAAGGGCCCCACCTCCACCGGATGGACACATGGTTGTCAAGGGAATCCTCTCAAGTTTGCAAAAGCAGCGCTACAGTTTTAGGAGCTAATGGCCACCCGGTGACTCTGAGGCACTACTATGAATAATTGTTTGAGTGAGAAAGTAAAGCCATCATCAACAATAGGGAATAGATCATTATTCTTTCCAATGTTCTCCGTCACATCACCCACATGAGGTAAAGACCCCACCCAACACCCCACATTAGTTAACATGAAAGGGTTTCGGTGTCTGATGTCACAGAGACTCATGATCATCGTCAATCACTTATTGCATCAGTGTCGTTTGATTTCATACTTTTATATGGGGAGTGTAGCTCGTTTCCCTCTCAGTCACTCCTGCAACTACCCCTAGAGTCCGGATGAATAATTGTGGCCTCAAGCAATAAGTAGGTGCTGATTATTACAGAGATTTTATAAGTAGTTGCAAGACTACACATTAATAAAAAGGTGTTCAAACCACTCGTTTCTTCTCCTCCATTTTGGATTTATTAATGCGTGTTTTGGAACCGCTCAATGGGAACACACTACATCAGTCCTATGCTAACAGCCCCCCCTCCATCTCTGAGGACCACTGAACCCTGACCACCAGAGTTCATTCACATTTTCAGAGTTGCATTAGTCAAAGGCAAATAGGATGTACATCACATTGCTCTTCTAATACAACACCAGCAAAATCTTAAAAAGCTGTAATTCAACTGATTTTCATAAATCTATACATCAGTAAAATGGTGTAAATGCAGTGTGTGGCCAAGCTCCTCGTGCTCCGTGAAAGTCAACATATCAAGTAGCATTGCTTCATAGTGGAAGGAAATGTCAAAGTGCTTCGAGCGTTAGTGACGTAAAATGTTGGATTTAAGTCAACTCTCAATACTGATATCTGGTAAAGAAGCAAGAAATATATATGTTGAACTATGAGTCGGATTTTTTTTTTTTCCTGATAGAGAGATGTTCAACCCCAAAATGATCCAAGAGGTTACGCTGGCTTACTCTGTGGCGGCTCCACCGATTTGGAGGACGAAGAGGAAAATCTGAACAATGTCAATATAGAGAGAGAGGGCACCGAAGATGTACTCCTCTGGGCTGATGGCCAACTCACGGTTCCCCATGAGAAGCTGGGTGTTGTAAGCCAAAAACTAATAGAAAGGAGGGAGGTGATTTCACTGTGGTCAGGCATGAGTAACATCGCTATGGCAGCTCTCAGGTTTCTCCAAACTTGTCGAGTTAATGTGGAGTGTGGACTCACCAGAGTGTACACGATAGCTCCGATCGCAGCATAGAGCATGTGTAGCCAAGGGACCTGTCGAATGGAGGATAAGAAGAGTGTGAAATCAAAATGATATTCCCTCTCGGGGCTGTTGGAACTTCAAGCAAGACAGGGGGAGGGGAAATTAATCACCCCCCCCCCCAAATATCATCTCTGACCCCGTGGACTGATGAAAGAAATCCTCACATATTGAAAGGAGAGAACGATGGCTGTGATGATCCCAATGATGAAGACCAGAATGCCAAGAATGCAGAGGACTCCCCCGCAGGAGGTGAAGTCCACCTGTGAGGAGAGACGCGAGTCATTTATGTGATGAAAGGGACGCTGGGAGGTTTTTGGGGCCAACGTGCTCCGAGGCTACACAGAAGACAGATCAATACGCTCAGAGAGGAGCTGAATAATTGATCGTGTGGTCTCCCTGTTGGTCTCGTGTGACGCACCCAGTGGAAAATCCCACTCATTCATGTATCTTCCATCAGGACCATAGATGGATTCACTCAACGTCTTGGGCCAAAAGGCCGTGAATATTTCACAGGCTGGCTCAGTGGCCCATTGTAATGCGAGACAAAGGAGTTCTTTTACATTCACAACAAAGACACCCTCTCACTGGCCACAGGCTACAGAGACACGGCCCGCAACCAAAACCCACCTTGGTTTGGAAGCAGAACACGGTGACGGAGACACAAACTATCGCTGTTATTCCAATAGCAAGAAACACTGCTTTCGTCTCATAGTAGCTGTGGAAAGTGCGGAATAAGGCGTAGGTTAGAGCGATGCGTATAGGCCACCATCATGGGAATACTGTTCTGTGTTAGTGCATTATATCGCATCGGCATCCCAACACAAACCTTGCGATGGTTCCAGTCATGTAAGACATGGAGAGAGTCTATAAGACAGGACATAACAAGTTGAATTGGGGGCAATCGGCCCTGACACACGGCAGTAACCCGAGCCAGAATGAACACATTAGACAGATTCAGCGTTACTTACAAAAACAGCCAGCAACAGAATATTCCATGGGAAGCGCCTCCTACAGTCAAATTGCAGTCGAAGTACGTGACGCTGTGAGACTTGTAACATTTGTGAGCAAAACAAATCTCAGATGTTCATAACGGGAATGTCGGAGCCAAGCTCACTAACCTTGATTCTTTGCAGCAAATGAGAACGCAGTAAGTAACGAAATACACCACACTATGGGGGGAAAAAAAGACACCTAGCCTTTTAAAAACATGGAAAGTGAATACAGATGACTGACAGTCAGCTCATATCGTAAAGCAGGACATCTCAGTCTCAAAGAGCCACTCACAATGACGCCCAGTAGATGCCAGGGTTTCTGATGACAAACAGCCTCACCGGATCACTAGATATGAAGACAAATAAACAGGGTTTCACCGTGGTGTTAACCACAGTACCAGCCAATAGGCAACACTCATGAAGTTATTTCCCGGGAATGAACCAAGACACTTACACAAATGTAAAGACGGCAACAATTGAAATGGTGACGGAGAGCTGAGCAGCCAAAATCAAGTAAACCTGCCCACACAGAGAAACAACAAGTTGTGATCTGCTCCCAGGAGAACAGAGAATATATCAACAGCCATTTCCAACCGTAGCCACACAAAAAAAAAACCAGTCAAAATGTGTGCTTGTATAAGTGAGATGAACCTACTTTTCGGATGAAGGCATGCCTAACTGGTATACTCTCCCACTGAGCACTCATAAAGTCCTCCATGTATCCTGCAGGATTGGCAAGCGTTAGCTGGCTGGGTTATATACTACCGGGATTCTAACTGCAACAGACTCAGTCCTGTGTCATTACTGCAGAACCTTGGTTGGAAGTGAGCACTCCAGCAGACAGAGTGGGTACTATGGTGGACAGCACAGGTGGAGGGAAGCCAGGGTCTGCCCCCATGCCAGCCTGAGGGTAGATGCCAGTGTGGGCCGAATACACAGGCTGACCGGGGCAAACGGTGGGCCCGGGGCTGTAAGCCGGTGGTGGTGGGACAGGTGCACCGCCATAGCCCGGGTAGCCATATTGTGGGTGTTGTGGATAGCTCCCATGTTTGGGACTGTGTAATTCATCCTCATAGGCAGGAGGGGAGTCCATTTTTGACATGATGATACGGCAGAACCACCTTAAAGAGGGAATAAGTGATAAATGGTTCAATACATATTGGTCAGAATTACTCTAACAGAAAAGTAACCCTGCTGAACAAACACCAAATACCATTGTGGTGTTTTTTTTAATGGTTTTAATGGCTCTACTGGGAGACGTACTGGTTTTTGATGGTGGAAGCTATCACAGCATGTTAGGTTCTATAGAAGCTCATCAGGATCAGGTTAATTTGATCAAAACCAGTGAAACCTTTAGATCAGTGTCTGTAAACCCCAAGATCCTTCTCGTGGTCTCTAGTGGTGTTTAGAGCAGGGAGGTATAT
>OMLC01055957.1:0-19290 GCA_900302585.1 Regalecus glesne
ATGTTTCATAAACCTCCTAAATTATTTTCTTCAACTATCTACTGCTGATTTCAGCTGCTGGCATTAGTGGTCACCACAGCGGATCGTCCATTTCTATCTCTGCATACACCTGCAGGATCTATACTAATAACTTGTTTTCCACGGACAGCCAGCATGGCCTCAAAGCCTCGGCAGGGCTACTCGCCGGCATCGTCGACTGTCAGCTCAAATCCTGACTTTAGTCCTCTCAGCTGTTCAGGTTCCACATGGTGAGTTTATAAAGGAGGACATAAACCAGGAGAAACACCAGAAGGTGGGGCAAGAGAAGAACGGAGGTGTCGGGCTGGGAGGGAAGAGGAGCGGGAGGGGGGATGAAGAGTCCAGGGAGGGGAAAGGGAAAAGAAAAGGAAAATCAGGAAGAAAAGAACCAGAGGTATGTGTGTGTGTGTGTGTGTGTGTGTGTGTGTCTCACACAGCCCTCCTTTCTCACTCACACTGCAGACTTGTACATCCAGCTACTAAAATGTTCATATTCTTTAGAAACTCTTCCTTTTTGGGCCACTTTCTGTGTTTTGTGCAGGAAATGCATCGTTGAGAACAACAAAGAAAAAGTCCATGTTTAATCTGGCCCGTGGCCTCCTCCCAGCTGGACGTGTCTGGAACACCTCACTAGGGAGGAGACCAGGTGACCTCCTGACTAGATGCTGAACCTCCTCCACTGGCTCCTCTCTAGGTAGAGGAGCAGAGGCTCTACTCTGAGACCCTCATGATGACTGAACCTCTCCCCCTGTCTCTGAGGGAGACACCAGACACCCTCCTGAGAAAACCCAGTTCAGCTACTGGTGTCTGTGGTCTGGTTCTTTAGGTCATGACCCACCATTTCATTTTGTAGATGGACTCAAACAAGTGTTTTTGTATTTGATCCACTGCAACGATGCATTTTGTACAAAACTTGACGGCCAATACTTGGTGCCCTAGATTTTTTTCTAAATCCCTATCTTCCGCTCCTTTTTGTGGGATTTCTTTATTTTTCTCAATATAACTGTCAGCATAACCCTAATCTTTCTAAAACTAGCTGCTAAATACATCTTCTTACACTTCCTATCAGACCCCTCCAGCTGAACTCTTGGTCCAATATGGTAAAGGGGGAACAGAATCAGGTTTCCTCTTCTGAAAGCAAGCATCATTTTTAAACACACACGAACTCGGTTCTGCATGATCCCGACTGTACCAACTATTCAACATTTAGAACAACACAAACAAATTGCACCAAAACTCTTGTTAGCAAAGCTGCAGCTCCACATGAAGGACATAACGCTGTGGGGGATGGTAACCAATTAAAATAAGGGACACGGTGACCAATCAGAGGAGAGAACAGGATAAAGGTCACAAAGTGTGTGGATATACATGAAGACAACATACACACTCCCCATTGGAGTCATGAGATCGCAGACATTTGTTTATCAGGTCATAGGTCAGCGTGTGAGTGGGTGTTACTGTATATACGAGTGATGGGAGGTCTTTGAGTTTCTGACCAGTTACCCATGAGATAGTATCTGTGGTTGCAGTGTGTGTGTGTGTGTGTGTGTGTGTGTGTGTCTGTGTGTGTGTGTGTGTGCATGGGCTTTGGATATATGGAGGGAAATGTAAAGGGTCTCGCCTACTTGCACCCAGTGTGTACATGTGAATGTGTGGTGTGTCCTTCAATGTATGCTTTGGAGTTTTTGTTTGGTGTCTGTGTGAGTGGATTGACTGTTTCCACAGGTGTGTGTGTGTTTATGTTGATGTCTCCTGATCAGGTCTTCCTTGTGGAGTGTTGACCGTCTGCCTGGCTGTGCTGTGTGTGTCAGTGTGCATGTGTTTTGTTTGAGCGTGTGTCTGTGGCGTGTGTTGTGTGTGTGTCAGGGTGCATTAGTGGCCCTGCAACCCTTCATTTTGCTGTATCTCTGGTAGGCAGGAGAGCGGTAACTAACCCTGGGGGACTCCTGGTCCGACGGCAGTCCATTCTGAGACAACTGCTCCCCCTCCCTAAGGTGAGGAGGAAGGAAGGAGTTGAGAAGGAAGGCAAAGAGATGCGAAAAAAGGGATCAAATAAGAATGTATCTGTAGTATCAACTGAGTCAGGGTATAAACAAATGATGATATTCACACACACCTCTGTTGCTGCAAAGGCTCAGTGGGCGGGGCTTCAGCGGGGGATGGCTGTTTCCTTCTCTCTTCTTCCTCTTGCCTTCTCCTCACTTCCAACAACTCCATCTGGATGGAGTGAGGCAGACGACAGAGACATTGAGAGTGTCATGAAAGAACGACAGAGACAGGCCGTACAGGGTGAAAGACAGTTCAACACGGTGCATCAGACTAGCTGGTGGGTTTTTTGTCGTAGGGGGGGCTCGATGTTCTCTCAGTGTAATGCTGATCCAGGATGTGATGATTTAAAGATCCTGTGGAATGACAAATAGCTCACACATTCATTCTTATTTCCTCTTTCATCTGCAAATTCATAATTTGTGATAACGGGCTGTACAATTTCAAATCGACTTGACACCGTTGTTTTTGGGCCATTAATGTGTGCATGGATGAGGAGGGAAACTGGAGAACTTGAAATAACTCACTCGGTAGAAGTTCAAAACTTCCATTTCAAACGGCTTTCTGTCCCACTATCCTCCTAAAAACATATCATCTTCTCCACCTGTAGGAAACAGGGGCGGCTTGCATCTCTCACCGTCGTCAACCTCTCCAGGGCGGAGAAGCGTTCCTCCCAGGTGGCGGCAGACTTCTCGAAGGCCTCGTGGCGTTTGATGAGTTTCTCCACCTCGTCCACGCTCTGGCCCATTTCCCGGCTGGAGAGGTAGGGCTCCTGACCCAGCAGCCAGGCCTCGGCCACCCCGGCGTCCCTGGAGAACTGGTGGACCTCCAGGACTGGATGGGAGGAAGAGAGACAGGACGGTGTGATTTAAGAGTCTACACGTCTGCATGAGCCTTTCTTCAATACTTATGTGCAGATGGGTGTTGAATACAAACTCACACAAAGAACTTGCATATCAACTCTGACATGCAGGGAAAGAAAAAAATGACATCTGGAAATGGAAAGAGTCAAATGAACCGAGGAATGGAATACCACAGATATGAACTGTATATATATATCATCACCATCATCATCATCATCAACCGCTTATCCAAAGTCGGGCTGCAGATCCGCTGGAGCGTATCCTAGCAGTCATTGGGCAGAAGGCGGAGAAACACTGGGGACAGGTCGCCATTCTATGTCAGGACATGTATGGGGGACTAAAGCCAGATGCCCTTCCTGATACTCTGTGGTGGGGGCGAACCCACACAACCTGATTGACATACAGCAAAATGTGTTCTCTGCATTTAATCCACCTTATTCCATAGGAGGAGTGAACAGTACCCAGGGACTGACTCCAGTTCTTTTTCCTATTGCCTTGCTCAGGGGCACAGGCAGGAGTATTAACCCCAACATGCATGTCTTTATGACGGTGGAGGAAACCGGAGCACCCAGACATGAAGGGAACATGTAATCTCCACACAGAAAGGTCCTGGGACGGGATTCCAAACCAGGACCTTCTTGCTGAGGCAACAGTGCTGACCGCAGCGCCACTGTGCTGCCTGGAATGTGATGAAAATGAAAATCATTGTTTTTCTTCTTTTGGTTCTGGCACCGGGGATACAACATCAGAGTTCATTCTGCTTTTTGGGTCTCTTCTCCCTCAGTTATCCAGTCCCCCTCCTTTAATTACCCAGCTTGATTAGCAAATGGGGTCTAATGTAATGATTAGACAAACATATTACTGACATAGGGATGGTTGGATGGATCCTCTTACCCAATCTAAGCCACTCCCATCTGTCTTCCCACTTGTCAATCATTTCTTTCCTCTTGTCCGTCAACTGTAGCAACTTCTCTTTAATCTGAGCACGACATGTGGGAGGAAAAAAGAGGATGCACATTGGCAACATGGTCATATGACTGAGATGAACAGGAGGGGAACAGTTGCATTAGGAAAACACACAGTCTATTAGACAGGACCAACACAATGCTGACTTATCATCCTTCTGTTCTCATCATTTTCTGTTTTCTCCAGAAAGTAATTTTGCATTTATATTCCTGATAAGATTTGTGTCAGCAGAGTGGGGGACTACGGGGAGACTTGGAAGAGCTGACTAGTGTGAAACGGGTCCAAAACAAATCCCAACCACAGACCACAGCAGAATAAAGAAAGGGAGATTCTTTTCATGCATTGTGATGCTGTGTGTTGGTCCTACTTCCTCTGATGCATAGTGTTTCCGTGCCAGCAGGGCTTTGCCCAGCTCAATACAGGAAGTGAAGCTGTCATTCCGAGCGTCAATCTCTGCCTTGATACCCTGATGGTTGTTCATTAGCAGCTCCACAGACGACACATCCCTGAAGCAAAGAAAAGAAAGAATAGTTTTAGGACTGAGAGGTTCATTCTACGTGTCACCATCAGTCCCCATGTTGTTGGGGTGGACACGGACTTAGACGGAGCTTGGTTGATTCAGGTTTGATGCCCTTCCTGATACCCCGTGGGTCAGAACTTGTAACATCTGTCTCGTCAGTTTCTGAAGTCTGTGTTCTGCCACCTAGCTGCTGAAGTCCCCTTACTAAAATAGTAAAAATAACAAAAACGACGTAGTAGCAATTACTCTCCATGCCAGCGCTGTGAATGTGCACAAGATGTTTCCCCTGCTGAGTAAAGCCTATACGGATCTAAACTGCTCTAACTGGATTAACTCTCTGCAGTAACCATGATTTTCGCTATATAAGAACAAGGCCGTTTACCATTTCTCTCCCACAGCAGCAGACATCCTTCTATCACACATGTTGAAGGACAAAGAAATGCAAAGACACTATGTTTTTGCCTGACATCATGAATTCTGCATGGTGCAGTGTCTGATCATTTGATTTTATAACGTCTGATGATGTACAACAGTTTGAGACCAGAATGTGATATTGCAGTGTTTAACCTGTAGATGTCCCCAAACTCACTAAAATGGGTGTGGTGTTTTTTCTGTCATTGCCAAGTTTCAGACATTCTGGTCATCGCTTAGTAGAAAACTAAAGCTGTGACCATGTTATCATTAACTGAAAAAATCTATGAAAAAGATCTGTCACAGGGGTGTAAAGAATGACAGGGTGTAGGGGACGGAAGAACTTACAAAGGTATGGAAGCTATCAAGGGCAATTGATATGAATTAAAATAAATCCTAATTACCTTAAAGGGTAAATAAATTCATCCAACTTTTCTTATTGCAAAATCCAATGCAGTATAATAGGAAACCATAATGACATGACTGGATTGAAAAGTCTGTGGTTCCATTCTCCCTCCAAGCATAAATACATAAATATTTCCAAACTATTGATTGTATGTGTCTTGAAGAAAACTACAGAAGTAACTTCATCATCCAGACAATTTCTATCAAAATCACACACTAAGACAATTTAAGACATCTTAAGGCCCAAGACAGGTTAAGACTTCATAAGGACCTGAGGAGACCCTGTGATCAAACAACACGTGGACGCACACGCACACCATCTTCCCCTTCCTACCTGGGTTTCTCCTGGGCGTCTATCAGGCGAATAACATCCTCCATCCACAGCATCAAGTCTCGGACCAGGCTGAAGAACCTGAACTTGTCTCCGGTGTCCGCCAGCTTCATCCGACGGCCTTCCACGGCCTCCAGAAGGCTTTTCCAGGCCTCCAGAACCTGAGAACCACAGGAGAAGATGGAGGAGTTTACATCAAACACACAAGGCTGAATGAATGGCTGGGGACTAACACCGTAACAAAAACAACAAAAAGCCCAAATGTTGACTAGCAAAAAAAAACATGTCACTTTAGTTTATTCATGTTAGCTCATTCCAGACTCATGAGACGGTAACCAAGACGATGGCATGAGTTCCTTGTTAATAATGCACTATGTAACAAATGTGGATCCTTTTAAAAACTGCTCCTAAATCTCAGGCAAGTGTTTGGCAGTAAGATGCTGGAGTCAGGTTCCCTCAGCTTGAACATGCTAATGACCTCCTCTGATGTGTGAGCCGGTGGGACTTTGTTCACCAGACTGTCTAAGCTTCTGAGAGAAATGGAAGCCAACAATATTCAAATGAAGATTCTGATCGGAAATATCAAAGGTCAAATAAGTTGATTTTGACGTTTCCTGACTAAAGCATGTGTGCATGATGGTTTCCTATCCAAAGCTGTTGTGTGGACGGTCCACCAGAGCCAAGGACCATTATCTGCTTTAATCACATATACACAACACTACACTGGAACTGAAAAAGAATAACACTGAGCTCCGAGTCGGTGGAATCAGAACCAGTATCTGGTGTTCTCCAGGGTTACAACTTCTCTGACGGATTGGTGGTTGTGCTCGATGGAGCCCTGAGTCTTGGCTAGTGACCGCCCCGTTATCTCTACAAATTAGACCAACAAAATCCCAAACAAGCTCCGCTGGTTGGGGTAAAGAGACAGGATATCTGGATAAACACATGACGTTTCAAAATAGAATTTGCACATTTGGTGAAGTTGTCAGCTAAAATGGATCAACTCTCAGAGCAAGAACACAGAGAGGACGTGAATCTCTGACAGACACACAGGAAGTGCTGACTGAACATAGGATGCTGACATCTGAATCAGGTTGTACTGTTGATTCAGGAGCCCAACACACTTTCGGAACTGTGAGACTCTTTCAGATAAAAGTGCAAAAAAGGGTAGATGCAGGTTTCTCGGTGTATGGAGGTCAGATTAAATTGTGCGTTCATACCACTAGCAACCACAATGTCCTTCCGATTGGATTCATCAAATGGATGATTTGAGTTGGTTGACTGTGAACTGGTTTTGAGCCATTGAAAGTGAGACAATCATCCACACTTGCATGTGATTGGCTGTTAAAGTGTGACACCAACTTCATTGTCAGATGTGGACAACTTTTCTTGGGTTGTCTTAGTGAAAGACTCGAGGCTGCTGGTGGTGTCAATGCACAGTAACTGTACAGCATTTCTAACCCCGCTTTATCCTTATTTTCAAACACTGCTGCAGACTAAAGCTACTGGAAGCTAGCATGACATGGACATTCGCCTACTGCAGGACTATCCAGTACTGGCACAATGTTTACAGTCTCAATGGAAACATTGCTGCAGGAGAGGATGCTAGCATGATGGTCAGCCAGCTATCAACAAGCAGCTAGGTTCAGGACGAGGCCAGCGGAAAGCTTGGCTGCACTATTTTCTTTAGCACAGTGAAGACATGAGGAAGATGTTGAAATGAATGTGAAAAAAAGGACAAACTTATACGGCTTAAACGTCCTGAGTTCTCATTGGCTAACCAGACCCGGGTCAGATAGCATTTGCAAATGAATATTTGTTTGTTCTAACCTACCCAAAGTACCAGATGAGTGGGGTTTACAGCATCAGGGAAATCCTGATGGCTTTGATTAAAGCGGCAATAACAAGAATGAGACTAAGCTGAATTGACATAGATGTTTAGTGGGATTTGAGTTTGACTGGTTGGTCTTCAGCGCCGTACCCCACACAGCCTGGCAGGTCAGACAGGGAAAGAAACACACAAAGCGTTTGCAGATGAGCAGGCTTGAGACTGACGCTAGCAAACTAAATCACATGACAAGTGAAATCAACCACTTCGGTCATAGCGCTGAAACAAATCAGATGCATCACAGATGCAAAGCCGATGCTGTTGGTTAGCGGAGGAGTACGAGCTCACCTCTCCCTTTCTCTTCTGGGTGGAGTCGGGGAGGATGTGCAGGAAACGGACATACAGGGAATGGTCAAAACACAAGGCCATCAATAACACTCAAAGCTCATTACTGTGAACCCACCCACTGACTTCGCATCACGGAAAAGGTCGTTGGTCGTCTGTCGTACAAAAGGTCAGACAGGAATCTTCCAGTGGAAGGTTGCAATTCTTCACAAGCAGACATCACCTGACAATCTGAGTTTTAGGGTTTAAGGTACATTCTTATGATGACATCTCCAAGTCACACCCCCTGAGAGTGTCAATGGGTGGCATAGCTCAGGAGGTAGAGATGAACCTTTATTCACATGTCATTGTACATACATGCAACAAAATATGTCCGCTGCCTTTTAGCCATCCTATTGTAAAGGAGCAGTGAGCATCCTGCAGCGCCAGGGGAGCAGTTGGGGGTTGCTAAAGGACATTTCAACATGCTTTCTGTATGGGCTGCTGAGTGAATCACCAATCCTGCCATTGCTAGATGACCGCCCTACCTACTATTATTTTTCTCAGCTTTGCAATTACAGCCCTTCCCCCAGTCATCTGACCCTGAGTTGACAGGGAAGAAACAGGATGTCACATCTTGGAGCAGGAAGGAGATCTTTCCACTCAGGGAACAAGCTCTAAGCTCCCATGTCCAAAAGGAAAACCAACAAGCCATTTCCCCCTTTAACAGACGAAGCAAACACATCTGCTCTCCACGTGCTGGTTTGCTCCCATTACAAAGTCAAAAGACTGCAGTGTCTTTTTGCTCTTGTGCTATGGTTGTTCCTCTGACCATGCTGTTTTGTGGTTGTCTAGTAATAATAATAGTAATAATGTGCAGTAACATGATTCCAATTCTTATCTTTGTTAAATTCAGCTGTAAGGTGGCCTTGGGAGCTCAGAAAAAAAGCAAATTGAATAAGGATTATTGATTATCCTCTTCATTAATGGCATCATGGTTATCACCATTGAAATCCATCTACCCCGTTTAAGGGCCCTTGTAAAAGTCCCTGAATCCAAACCAGCTCTGAGGGATCCTGAAACATGACTGACCCGGACTTCCCTGTGTCAACAATGAGAAATAAAATAACTAATTTTACCTGTGACAAAAATATACCACAAAATCCCTCCATGGGAGGTCTCTGGGAGTAGCTTACAGGAAAATCAATGTCATTAATGAAGCAGCAGATGAAGATGCTAACATTTCCCTCTCTGAAATGCCAATCGGTCTGTACGGTGTCCTCGCTGGCTGTTTTGACCACACCCTGTAGTGCTCACGATGGGTTTACCATCAGTTGTCCAATCAGGGCTGCGTATATGTGACCAAAGTAATGATCTGATTGGTTTAGTAGAACATGATGACCATGTGCATTCACAGTCATTCCAGTCTGGATGACATGAGATACAAAATCATTTAGGGTTTTAACATCTTGATGAATTCCAGTCCATCATTTTACTGGATGGAGTCAAATGTTAATGTTGATAGCAATATGGTTGTTTATTTTGGGAATCACATTTGATAATCCATCCATCCATCCATCCATGCTATTGTCATGCCTATCTCAGCACTCATTGGGTGAAAAGCAGAAAGCAGCTTGGATAGGCCGCCATTCTATCACAGGGCTTGAGAGGTTTGGGGTTCAGTGTCTTGCTCACTGACACACTTTCTGCAGTGGCCAGGGATTGAACCACCGAAATTCCAATTACTTGAATGTGTTAACAGAGAAAGCAAAACTTCCCTCCCCTGATAACTGGGACCACTCATCAGGTCTTCGGTGTTTTCTAATGTCTGCCAGTCCTCCCAAACCCATTTAAAGTCCCATATAGCATTCTGACCCATCCAGCACAAATTAAAAACTGTTTCCTAACTGTGCTCCATCTGTGGCTTCATCTCCATCAGTGAACGTAAAACAAATCAGTAGCTTTTCAAATTATCAAGGGAGAGTAAAAAGGATCCAGGTCATGAAAATCCTTAACCACATAGTGTTTTTGTGGGTCCTACAGGGAAAGTTGGGGTTAGGGTTGTCAGCTCAAAGTTACTCATTTCTTGGATATAAAACAATAGTTAATTTCTAACGGGAAAATACTGAAATTCTCTCCATTTCTGTTTTCAGTGTCCTGTGAAACATATCACTGAGTAACACTGAAACACACAGTCCGTTAGGAAGTAAGTGCCCAGTCTTGATAATATGTACATGTAGGACTGTGGTGCGATGCAAGGGCTCACCTCTCCCTCCCTCTTCTGGATGTCATCAGCTTTGTCTCCTGCGTAGGCCGACTGGAGACGGACCGCATCCTCCTGCAGTTGCCTCACCTGGGAGAGGAGGAGGTAGAGAGAGAGACATATCAACTTAAGTGTTAAAATGTCCGACTGAAAGCTTCTCCTCCAGCACTTTCACATCTGCCATGTTTAGTTCAGTTGAACTGAACTCTGCTCAGCTGCCATCAAAGACTGGACGTCCCTCCATTTCATCCAGTACAATATGGTTACACAGGACCACAACATAAAATACAGACTTTTAACACCTCGACCCCGGCCGTGTCTCTACCTGTGTGCCCAGAGCCTGGATGTCGTGTTCAAAGGTGGTATGCATTCTCTGTAGTGTCTCCACTGTGTTCTGGTCCCTCCCAACCTCTTCTGGAAGTTTCTTATGCTTGTCTACAATGCGGACTAGAATCTCCTTAGCATCGTGGTAGAATTTGTGGAGCTCATAGGAGGCAGCCAGGATTTGGGTGCGGGTGTCAATTAGCTCCAGCAGGTCAGCCCACGCCTCGTTCAATCCATCCTTCCATTCAGCAATGGTGGCGGCATCACCATGGCCTGTGTTTATCAGCTCATCTGCCAGGCGGTTGACCGTATCAACACGCTCCTGGCCGATATTCCCTGTGTCCCGGGCAAACTCTTTGAAGCGCTCCTGCAGCATCTGGGGACAGAGATGGAGGATGGAGGAATAAATAATTAATAAGGGAGACTGAGTGATAGACCAAAGTGGGAGGTTGCATAGGATGAATATTCCATTAATACTGAGAGGACATGATCAGAATGAATGAGATGCCAAAGCAAACACCTCAGAGAATCTTGATGCGTTCATTCAAGATGGGAAGGACCATATATAAATAAATAAAGTTGTGGGTCACTTTAACTTTTGCAATTTGCACAAAACTCCCCATAAATCTTTCCCATATATCAATGGACTTGGTGCAAATGAAATTAATTCAGTCTATTTCTTTACCCGCTAAGCTAGCTGGAATCTGTCCAAGGATACACTGGACAGAGATCAGGGAAGCTGAACTGAGGCAGAAACCCATGTGGACATAATGAAGAAGAAGAAGGAAGGAAGGATTCCCTTTTCAGTCCCGCAAGGGGAAATTTGGATTTCTCTGCATTTTTGACCCAACCTATTGTATAGGAGCAGTGAGCTGCCAACACATGGTGCTCGGGGAGCAGTTAGGGGTTCAGTGTCTTGCTCAAGGACACCTCCACATGCTGTATGCAGGACCGGGGATCAATTCTGCAACCTTTCGATTGCCAGACGACCGCTCTACCCACCTAGTACCTAGAACCTAGTACCTAGAACCTAGTACCTTTTTACTGTGTGAAGTTAGCACTCACCACTGAAGCACCATGCCGCCCTCATTAATGAACTAAAGCTTTGAATGTCTTATCTAACCTGTTTGAACCAGGATGCTGATATGGTGACTCTGTTGGACAATCATGGACAGATGGTCAGCATCCCAGCAAAACAGTGTTGTGATGTAGGTGGATGGAGGAGACAAACAGATCTGTTCACACTGCTTTTCTGGCACTACAAACACGGTGGACCAGCCATTGTAGCTGGGGAGCCGTCAGCGCAGCAGTAAACAGTTGTAAAATGTAAACCCTTGTAAAAATGGATCCTGGGACAACAGCTAAAAAAATTCTAATGTATTACAAAGTACATCAGACAATATGGCTTCCAACACGTACGTGTTTGTACTACCTGGTCAAACCATTTCAATACCAGTATCTGCAGAGTGTCTCAAACCATGGGAAAGATGACTGGTGGTATGATGGAGCCTGACTTCATGGTGTAGATTGTTAAAACAACTATTTATTAAAGGAGATATTTTAAGGATTGTAGCTTTGAATTGCATAAACTGTTTAGATATGATTAGAATTGTTTGGGTTTTTTTATTACCTGGATTATTGAGCAAAAACAAAAAGAAGTTGGGAGTATTGTTTTCAGGTGTGACTGGTTCCTATCTACCTCACAACATGTGTCTATGTAGACTCTACTGACCGTGACATGTTCGTAGTCCTGTCCCAGCTCGTGGGATCCGGCCACCACCTCTCTCTCCGCTATCCACTGTTCCAGGTCATCTACTTCCCTGTTGAGCTGGAAGAGACGGAACCTCTCATCCAACTTCCCCCTCCGCTCCTCCGACAGGTCCTTCAGACCTGCGTACAGTTTGTCAACCTGGGACTGACGCATGCCAATCCGCTCACTGGACCGCACAGGAAAGAGGAAGAGGGCAGAGGATGAGGATTGGAGGAGAAGGGAGGAGATGTGACAGAATGACAAGATGGTGAAGAAGATGAAACAAAGTATACATTCAGCCTATTCAGGCCATAACCTTAGTCCTTCTCCATTACCTCTCAGGGTGTCCTGTAGCCACCAGTCCTCGACTGGTGTGAGACAGCTGGTGGACTGTCTCAGCATAGTCTTCTACTGCCTGCTCTAAGATCTGATGCTTCTTTAGCATGGCTACTGCACTCTGCTCATCCTGAAAGACAGAGAGAGAGAGAGAGACAGAAAGAGAGAGAGAGAAAGAGAGCACATGTAGTCTTACTGATTTAGCTTTGACCATTTTGAAAGGCAGCACTATTTGAAAACACACTAGAAATTAATGGTATCCAATGAAATTTTCTTTGTGAACAACTCGTTTTTGTTCACATTCAAAGTTTTGTGTTTGAAGCCTCAGAAGCATGGTGACAGTATGTTCTGCATCATCAAACATCTGCAATGCCTTTTTTTTGAATATCCTAAAAGTTGCTTTAGTGTACATGATGTTTTTAAAAGACTGATGTTTGGTTAGCGGTTTTCAGCTCTTCATTTGACTGACAGGCTCAAACTTGTGAAGTAAGCCCACTTATTCTTGTTTGCCTATTATGCAATTTCCTCTGATGATTACCGAGGCGTCATCAGCTATAGTGATAATATCATAAAAAAGAGAGCAGATACTCAGCTGATGTTGCTGTTTCTTGTTGCCTGTATGTATATTAGCTGATGTAGCATTACTGGTATTGACTCTCAAGACCAAAACATTACATGACTGAAGAACATTATGGACTAAATTGTATGCTTCATATCTGGTGAGGGTCTGGCAGTGAAAGCTCGGCCAGTGTTCAGTGTAGTGATGTTAAACAAATGGACCTTGTGTCCTGACAGATTCTACTATTTTTTCACCTACACAAGACTTTTGTTATGACTGTAACCATCTCCCACTACATCCAGCCTGGGCTTCACCCTCACCCTCCCCATTCATGAACCCCGGCCTCTCTGCATACCTTCGCCTTCTCCTCAGACATCATGTAAAGCTCCTGTTCGCTCATCCAGGCCTCTGCCTCTGCTGCGTCAAAGTAATACTGTTGGGCCTCATGTGCCTCACTGAGGCGAGCATGTCGCATCTCTGTCTCCTTCCTGATTTGCTCCCACAGTGACTGGAGCTGGGCAAGACGCTGATGAATCAGCTCTGCTGTAGGACTGTCCTCACGCAACACATGGTGGCTCCGCTCAAAGATGTCGTCATTTCGTGGCTGGTGGCCCTGGATCTCCTTCTGAAGGGTCTGTGAGAGGTTAAAGGAGGTAAAAGAGTTGAATGTCAGGCATGAGAGGGGTATAGGACCGTTTTTATATCACACTGTAGTTAAAACACGACAAGATAGTCACGGGTTTGGTAGTTTGGATTTCAGAGTGCATGTGTTGCATTGTACAGTACTTGGTTCTTTTTGATGAGTAGCTGAGCAGTTTGGAGGTTGTTTCCATGGTCTGTTGATGTGGCCAGAGGCATCCTCTCCTCAACCCAGAGCTAGAGAACGAACACACACACACGCACACGCACGCACACACACGTCAAACCCCTGGTGGTGTCCAAACTTAGTAAACTGAAAAAAAACCATTCCTCTGATTGTCTTTTGCAGAGTTTAACTTTTCAACTGTTTTTAACATTTTTCTTCAAACGTCAGCCCTTGCCCGCACACTACTTACGATCTCGTCCTCCACGTCCCTGTTGAACTGATGTATTTCGCGGGAGGCCATCAGATGGTCGCGTCTCATTTGCATCGGTGCCTGGAGAGCCTGGAACTTCCTTTCCACGCTGATCCTCTGTCCATCCACCTCCTCCGAGTCCTTTCCCTCCTGGCTGAGGGCCTGGGCCTGGCCCTGCAGCTCCTCGACCTCCTTCTGTCGCACCTCCACCTGGCTCTCCAGCATCTAGCAGAAACAAACCACCAAGCGGGTGCCTTATGTTAGAGACTGTCCAGAAAACAACGGCAGTAATAACAAATAAAGATTACTGCCATCTGGATGTAGATAGCTGATGCCTTCTTGCAGAACAAGGCAGACAGTTGTCTTTTTTATATCTGAGAGCAAACAGTTTTTGAACAAACCATCATGCGAGTTGTGTCATCTGTCTAGCCTCGAGTTTACTTTACGATTTACCTGATGATATCATAAACCCTGCAGAATGGATGTTATAAACGTATTTGTCTTTTATTGGTTTTGTTCTCACAGGGCTATTTTTATCTGCCTGTGATGCAGCTTCATATGGTGAGGTTTCTATCTGTTCACACCGTTTAAAACAAATTCCCTTTGGGGTAATAAAGCTTTCACTCAATGAGAATTATCCAGAAAGCAAATTTTATCCATTAAGGGTATAAAATCAAGCAAAAAAAATTAATTAAGAAAAAAATTAAGAAAAATGGAAGATAAATTCAACATATTAAATCTTCCCAATAACAGAGAAATTGCATAAATAATCAAATAAAATTCAACCATCATCATCAGAGACTGGGGTTTTGTCAGCCCAATCTATCTCTGCCTACAACCTAGGCAGTCTTCTCTAGCCCAGATTTAAAGAAGCTTTTCCTTTATTTTGTGGATATAATATGTTAACGGTATTTCTGATTCAAATGTCAGAGGCTGTTATCTTGGTGCAAATCTCATCTGGCTGGGACTGTGGGGAAGGATCAGCATCCTCACCTGTTGCTTCTTGAGCAGGATATTGACGGAGGTGAGGTCTTTGCCGTAGTCATCTGACTGGAGCTGGTTGTCCAAGCTGGCCAGCCACTTGTCCAGGTCGGCACAGCTCTGGGTGAAGAGCTCCGCCTTGTTGGCGTCAAACAGACACTTGGCTTTGGTCTGGGTGGTCGACTCCAGATTATCCCACATCGTTTTTAGAGATGCCAGCTTCTCCTTCACCATACACTCGGTCTCTGGTTTCTCAGCTATCAGCGCCATGCCATCCTGGCAGAGAGGGTGAAAGAAAGGAAGTGAGAGGGATGGGAGAAGACAAAGAGTGAGGGCGAAGGAAGGGGGAGGGGAAAGGAGTGATGATGATGGTGAGAGTGAGTGACATTCAGATGAATGGAAGGGTGCAGAGACGGAAGCAAATGAGAGAAACCGGGACAGAGTGAAAGTGAAATAGTCAGAGAGAGAGAGAGAGGGGGGGTGATGGTGGCATTGGGGTTAAGAGGATGGGAGAGAGAGAAAGAACTCTTAAATTGTGGTAGGCTTTGGCGGGATGTAAGCAGTCCTTTTTTTGACTTGGTTTTTATCTGACCCCCTGTTCCTTGTCTTCGTTTTTACATTCACACTTCAGACGTCTCATATCCACTTCTAACCACATTTTCCATCCTCACATCTATCCTCACATTTCCCATAAAGACTGAACCCTTTAAAGGTTGAACTGGGCTGCTTGGTATAAATACTGAAGGTAGCCAAGAGTCCAAGATTCTGTTGAAGAGACATTGAATAGATTCAAAATAAAATCATGGCAGCAGCACCCCCCCCATACCATACCTTCTCTATCTTGTCCAACCACTCCTTGTTGGACTGCAGCTCAGCCATGAAGGCCTGATGTTTGAGCCACTTGCTGTGGAGGTTTCTGGCCTCATCGTAAGACATGTCCTGAGCCGTCAGCATCTTCTCATTGATCCATAGGGACAGCTTTGGATAGACACACACACAACAGGTATTACTTGCATTACAGGCATTTAGTAGAAACTCTAATCCAGAGGGATATACATGAAGTGAGCAGTTAAGGGTTCAGTGTCTTGCTCAAGGACACCTCGACATGCTGTATGCAGGACCGGGGATCAATCCTGTAATCATCTGACTGCCACATGACCGCTCCACCCACTGAGCTATGCTGTCCCTTAAGCTCGTCAAATGATATTACAAATGATTCATTAATAACAGTTCATAGTTCTGTTCACAGGGATGAGAACAGCTCTGGAGTAAATGAAGCAGGAATCCAAACCAGGTGGATGTTCTTACCTCTTGGCAGTCCTGGAGGAGCTTCTGCAAGTCCCTGTTGTCCTTGAGCCTTGACAGAAGGTCACTGGCTGCAGCACGGTTCTTCTTATGCCTACAGAATGATGAGATGCTTCAAGTTAGAATGATAAGTTTCACGTTGATTAGAAATTATTCAGAAAAAAATGATCAACACCAAAGAATCTTTAAATTCAAATGTAATTTGAAAATATGCTCAGGTTATGTGATTTGTTTCAGCTATTGAGGCTCGCGTTTTCAAAATGATTTTATCTTATTAGAGTCGACTGTAAAACCAGACTGAAACAGCACTACTTTACTGAACCCAAAAATGTTCACTTCACTATCTCTTCACCTCTCGTCAATGGAGTCCACCTTCTCCTGGATGCGTTCTGCATTAATGTTGCCGTCTGCTTTCAGGCGACGGCCGGTGACAACAACAGCATTAATCTTCTCCTCATTGGCTTCCATAGTGGTCATGAAGTCCTCCTGCCTCTTGATGGCAGCCTCTGCTCCTTCCAGTGTGGTGGGCATCTCTGTGTGGGCCAGGACATACTCCTGGTAGACAGAGGAGGAAGGTATGTTAATGAAATGCATCAAATCATAAATATAACTTTTCAAAATAATTAGTGCAAATTACAAGAGTAAATGACATTTTTTTTATTATGTCAGCAAGGTCCAGTGTATAAGGAAGCTGTATAATGGTATCTTTGTATGGGTAAATGATAAACCAGGAAAGCCCCTGAGGGGCTCAGTGAAGCTAATCTTGAATAATGAACAACTTGCAGGTGGCCTCTGTCAAGCATAGATCTGATATGTGGTGTGATTGAACATTTCTGACCCCAAATAATGTTAGTACAACATAAACCACACATGCCACGTGGATTCACAATGAGATGTGCCGGTGGATGTTAGCTTGCTAACAAGCTACAGGGGAAAACAAGTTAAGTAGAAAGATAAAATACAAGAAAGCGAACATCAATACTTGTCTGGTTTGCCCCTCTTGAAATTGTGGAGGAGGAAACCCATGCAGACACGGGGGAGAACAGGCAAACTCCTCACAGAAAGAATCTGGGATGGGCTGGGATTCAAACCCAAGACCATCTTGTTGTGAGGGAACAACGCTAACCACTGTGCCACTGTGCCAGTGTAAAAGCGGACCGTAAGACCTTGGGTGACCAGTACTAATATTTACCTGGTTGTTGAGGAAGGCCTCAGCCTGCTTGGTGTCTCTGAGGAACAACTGGTAGGCGTGGGACTGGGTCAGCAGGCTCTGACGGTTCTCCCACATCTTGTGGAGCTCGTTCCAGCCTGTGTCCAGAGCTTGCAGCCTCTGGCGGAGGAACATGTACTGGGCGTCGGTTTGTCCCTGAGTCACCATCTCACCCATGTCCCGCATCTTTTGATAGTCCTCCTCGTAGTTGCGGATCTCATTCTTGATGCCCTCATGCTGGGCCAAGAGCTTCTCAGCCTCAGCCAGCGTGTTGGGCATGTCCTCGGAGGCAATGGCTGTCTGTGTGCGGGACAGCCAGGACTGGAAGTCATCCAGCTCCCGCAGGAACTGCTGTAGCTTGCTGGCCTCACCCAGAGACTCCTCTCGATTCTTCATGGTGTCCTGGAGGAGAGGAAAGTCAGTCAGATTCATAGAGATTTGTGTCTCAGGGGTTCTTGGTGGTTCCACCAAATATGAGCCATCATCTAGTCTCAGGTCTGATCAGTGTCTTTGGCTTGAATTTGATCCGAGACCTTTGCTGCATGACTTCCCCTCACTATGTTCAGTCAACAACATTCACTCTGACTAAAATGCCTACCTTCATCTCATCCCAGACGCTAATGATCTCTGCTAGGCGGCCCTTGATGCCATCAGCCTGGTCCGGATGTTCAGAGGCAAGGCGTTCTGCCTCTTTCCCAAGGTCGCTCAGCTTGTCTTCAATGGCCGCCAGGTCGCGTTCCATGCCCGTCAGCTTGCGCTGGAGGGCCATCACTCCTGCCAGGTCATTTCCGAGCTCCTGGGTTGACTCGATCACCTAGGAAGAGGGATGGTGAGCAGACAGCTTAGAAGCACTGACGAATCACTGAGCTTGTTCTAAATAGAGTGAGTCCCCCATCCTCATGACAACAAGATGGATTTGATATGCCACAGTTATTAGCTGAGATCCATACTTCTACCTTTCCATCCATCTGTAGACTAAACAGCAACCGTCAGACTTTGAAACTATAACAACCTGATTCCCATTACTTATGATAACCACTGAATATTTTCCAGGCTGATACAGCAGCTTCTGCAGCTGCATAATGAATGTTAAGGACAATAACGCCAGTGAGCGAGACAAAGGGACATGGGCCAGAGTGCCACGCGGGTGGGGTTGAAGGTACCTTGGTCTTCTCCTTGATCCATGATTTGGTCTCGTTGCACTCTAGGTGGTAGTTCTGGACACCTAGAGCTGAGCTCAGGCTATCCTTCTTCAGGTCCACCAGATCACGGAACTGACTCCATCTAGAGCAAGAAGAGGATTCAGATAGATGTGTCATTTAAGAGATTGTCACAAAACAAAGAAGACTTTTCTTGATGGCCCTTTGGTCAAAACAACAGTGAGATTCAAAGGGTTGATCGAGCTTCATAATATGGGACGAGATTTTCAAAAGATGTTATTGTTCAACTGCTTTACTTTAGAGAACCTTATTCATTCCACTGATGACACAAGTAACAAAACCAAGCTGTATAGAGTTTGAGACAATAATCCACATGTCTAGCATCTGGCCTGCTGGTAACCAATCTCGTGAGTGGCCTGATGCAGTGCTGAATAGATATGTTCAAGTACGAGTATCTAAGCATGTATGAAACCAGTTGGGTGAAAGAACAAAACCCTCTCTTTATGCTGTGCTAAAATAATAACAAGTTCACTGTCAAGTTAGAAAAAGAGTGTGCGAACTGTGTGGGTCTTCCAACTGAGGACCTGTACAAGAACAATAATGGCATCACTTGGTAAATTCCTTTAGCATGCTTG
>OMLC01055958.1:0-10875 GCA_900302585.1 Regalecus glesne
AGAGAGAGAGAGAGAGAGAGAGAGAGACAGAGAGAGAGAGACAGAGAGAGAGAGAGAGAGAGAGAGAGAGAGAGAGAGAGAGCAGAGCAGAGCAGAGCAGAGCATGCATAATAAATGATTGTGGATTGTTGGTCACAAGCCACTCAAGCAAGTGGTTGTTATTTAGAGCCAAAAGGGACACAGATGTTCTCTGTTGCTTTTCTATTTTTAAAAATCCTCTCTGAATTGCTAAAAAGTCACTTTAAAATGATGAGTCAGGCCCACCTGTTCAAACCAAACTAGTCAGTCATTCCAATCTCGCCTACATGCCAATCTGTCCTTAGTCATCCCTGCTGTCTGCCAACTACTCATCCAGTCAGTTTATAAGACAGACAACTCAGCCATGCAGTCAGTCAGTCACCGAGCTCTTGAGTCCTACCTGTAGTGAAGAGCAGAAGTGGCCAGCATGCACAACTCCTGCCCGGGTTTCTTTGAAGGACATAGCCCCCAGCTTTTTCTGTATGCATTGCTGCCATACAAATGCCACGATCTCCTACTGCGGTGGTAGTCCTATTATATACTAGTCTTTAAGCCTGGTTCACAACCCCAAGCTGGGCTGTAAGAGGAATTTAGTCGACTGCTGAATTGCTCCGAAGAAATCCTTGAGTAGTAGCAGCTATGGTATGTTGCAGAAGCCAGTCCATGTTCACACAATTTGAGGTATGCTCATCAAATTCTGTAGACTTGTGGGTTAGTCGACTAAACAAACTAATTCTTTGAGGTGAGTCCAAACAACAGCTGACAAAATGAGCCTTCAGTTCAAAAGAAATCTCATTTTGGATAGTATACAGAACATATTTCCTGCTGTAAGTCTCCTGCTACACAGGAGGCAACAGAGCCTACTGACTGATATAACAAAACATGTGGCAGTTACACCCCAATGCCTAGGAAATGTTGACTTTTGTCATCTATGCGAACTTAACAAGAGCAAGTACAAATAAATCCACAAACGAGTGGCCGATTCCCTTTTTCCCGACTCAAGAGAATCTCCTTTCCAACAATTCACCTTTTTTCTGACCATATTCTCATCTGCCTTCTCCCTTTCTCTCTCTCACTTTGTCCTTGTTTGCATGTCTGTTCAACGTGCCCAGACTCTGTGTTCAAAAACACACCCCGCTGCTTCCTGTGTCCCCTCGTCACTTCCTGGATATCCCAGAATGGCAGGTTGAGTAATGATCCCTGTGGTGAGCAGTACTGTATGACTGTAAAGGCTTGTTGTCATGGTTTGACTGACAGCACTAGTAACAAAACAAAGTGAAAGTATCTACTTTTCTGAGTTGTCGTCTGTGAAAGAGGCTGACTCTCTGAGATGGTATGCTATGGCTTAACTTCCATGACTGTTTTTCAGGATCGGGGACATTGCTTTCAAAATGTAAAATATTGCAGTGGATTTTTAAAATGTTCATTATAAGACCATGTGCCGTTTTTTTTAAACATTAATATAACCATTCAATGAACCCCACCAGAATATAGCTTTGAGCTAATTCCCGTCTGCAGTCCCTCCAGGTCTTTTCTTTGATAGTGGGAGGAAACTGAAGCACCTGGAGGAAACCCACACGGGCATGGAATTATTTTTTCTTCCAAAGTTGCAAATAGCACATAGTAAAAACTCTGCAATGATTGAGAGACTCTCTTTCATTTTTGGATGACTTTGCCACTAAATACAGCCAGAAAGCAATGGAACCAGTTTGTAGACTGTGAATTCAATAGTTATAATGATGATATAATCCACATCGACAGTTTTAATGATTGGCCATTAGTGACACATCCACATCTAAAATCTTATTCTTTCTAACCCTGGTCATTTCACCACTGTAGGGCAGGCATACAGAAAAGCCTGCAGTTTTAAACTAGTGACAATAGCACCTCTAAAACCCCATCCCCACATAAATCACTGATTAGAATGTTGAGTGTTACATTAAGGTCACAGTTAGGTCACTACATAAGGCAAAAAAGGAATAGAGAGAGAAAATGAAAGGAAAGGAGAAGAGAAGAGAAGAAAAGAGTAAGTAAGGGAGAGAGAAATAGAAACATAAGTACAAGGAAAGAGCCTTATTCACTTATTCAGCAGTTTCATGGTTTGACCTACAGTTACTTCAAAGACAGTGAAAGAGGCCATATACACAAGCACACACACATTTACAGAGAGAGAGAGAGAGAGAGAGAGAGAGAGAGAGAACTTACTGTAGAAAATAAAGGTAGGACATTTTGTATTTAATGACTCTACTCAGTGTTCTCCTCTTGGAGGAACTTAGTGTTAACAATAACAATAGCATGATGTGTCTGTATCTGTAGTGTACATCCTGTGTTGGAGGTAACGTATTGTATACACTGTATCTTTTTGCCTGTTTGTGTGTGTGTGTGTGTGTGTGTGTGTGTGTGTGTGTGCAAGTACATGAGCATGTTTTCATACGACTATCCCCAAGATGTCTCCACAAACTTCAACAGCTGCTATTGTGAGCGCATTAGACGACCTCTTTTAACAATAATGTCTACTGAGAGAGGTTTTAGTCAGACTTTTCTCTGAGTATGGAAAATTGGAAGCAGTTGATATCTGCAGACAACCCTTCATATTAACTGGCTAGAGAGGGCATGCTTGTTCATGTCTTCTTAAAAGCCATATTTGCAAGGGAATTTTGGGGATCCCAAATTTGAAATTTCACCCTCTATACATTCATTTGCTGATGCTCTTAGACACATCTTCAATGATGCTTCTGGGATCTTCAGGTGTTTTAGGTCTTTCAACACAATACATCCTCCTCCAGGTGACCCAGCCAGGGTCAGTCATACTCAGGCTTGAGTCCAGGTTGCTTACTACTTATGACCACATGGCAGTGTTCTTTTGAGCTACAGCTATCTTATACCCTCTCTGCCACATCAGTGATACTTGCAGGTGTCTCCTCTCTTCCGCTCTCCCTTGATGGCCAAATCACTGAAAGCTTTGGCTAAAGAAACGGGAGTGAATCCCCAGCAGCCACCCTTCACTGGGGGGCATCTCCCTCTCCATCCAGTCTGCTGACAGCTGCTGACAAGTCCTGTGTACTTGGCGAGCTGCCTTTCAAAGGCCTCTTCTAATTAATCTTCCCATGGGACTGTCAGCTCCAGCAGTCCTAGTTCCCTAGTGGACTCATAAACAAGGACAATGTATGGTCACGAGGTGGTGTCTGCAATATTTTTAGGAACTTCAACTGCCATTCAAGGTCTACTAACAGCTGCTAGTCCTTGGCTGAGGTCAGGATGCCTGTGGAGGATCTTTTAGCAAGCTTTGGCTGCTCCCCAGCCCTGATAAAGGTGATTGGCTGCTTAGAGGGTTGGAACCACTTTGCCCACTCAACTCCTGCGACGTAGGATATGTGCCAGGTTTTTTTTCACTTCAGAGGGTTCTTCAGCACAGTGGGCTCACTGGAAGCGTATCATATACTGCCTAGATGAGAAATTGGATGTGGTGTAGCTCATCTTTCCAAAGCTCAGCCCAGTTCACCTTTTTCTTGACCATGTCCTCCTATCTTGTCCAGGCCCCCTGTTGCTTCATTCCCACTGACTTGCTGGTTCTCATCTCTTCCACTGCTGCTCTCACCTCCTTTTGAATTAGGCAGCGTCTTTACTTTGATTTGATGGTGTTTGTTTGGAGAAGTGGGAAGGATCCTAGCCTTACTCAGCTCGTAAGACCACTCTCACCAGTCTCTTGTGGTGCAGCACTGCCACTGCTTCCTGAACAGCTTCCTCGGCCTTCCGCTTCCTGCCAGTCCTCACTTGGATTCCTGTTTTAGCCACCCTTAGATCAGTTGAGTCCCTGTACTGGACCACTACTCTGTCTCTTGTCACCTTGAATTCCTCCTCCAAGGATTCAAAGAGCAGCTTTAGCTTGTTGCGGTGACCATAGGGTGTGACGCTGCAAAGGCTCTTTGGTAGGTAGCCCCAGCCATTTCCTGATGGTAAGCAGTTGCTTACCATCCTCTCTAAGGTCTCGACTATTGAAATCAGAAATGGATAGACAAATGAGGGGATTCTGGGAAGAGTGCCATGCTGGTACGTCCAGGCTTTGAACTTTCCAGGAAGGCGAGACTTATCCTTGGATTTCAGCCAGTCATCCAACTTGGACCAGGTTGACTGGATGGATGTCATGTCCCTCAAAGAAAAGTCAAAAACTTTGCCTAAGCTCTCGACTGGCTTCTCTATGATGGTTGGGACGGCAACACCTGTGATGTTGAACCAGAAACTTTCCCCCACTTTCCCTTCCCTCAGTAAAGGGCATCCGGCCTTAATTGCCCATGGTCGGTAAAAGCAAGGGATACCATGTAAAGCATATTGAGTGGTTGCTTGAGTAGAAAAGCCCTATATAAAAATAAATCAATTTACCATTTACCAAATAAAGGCATGAAATTTGATTTCTTGATGCACGCATGGCTGTGTTGTTTTGAGCAAATTGCTGTTAGCTCCCTAATTAACTTAAGCTTCCAAGCATATTCCCATTGTCTATGCTGAAATTGTATTAACAAGCCTTTTGATCCGATTATCAATACAAGAATTTCAGTGATATGTTACTTACAGCCTGTGCTTCTGACTCCTCAACACGGCCCTTTACAAATGGAACAGCTACATCTTTTAGCACTAGCATAGCCAAAAACCCAGCCTAAACAAACACATTGGCATATGGCTGTTGTCCAACCAATAGAAGAAAATGTATCCCATGCAGTTTGGGGCTTTCTTCTTTCAGAAAGACAACCACATTCAAAATCCAGCATTGAAGTATTCAGGAAGTAATCCTCAGTAAAAAGAATGGGAAATAAAAGGTTGGGGCTATACTGTTGAGGAATAGCGGTAAAAGGATTCTCAACCACCGATTTTTCATTTCACCTTCCTTTGGAAGTCCATATAAAGAAAATTTGCTTTCACACCAAATAAAATGACATCTTCTTACTTTCTTTGAGGGTGTGCCAAACTAGCCACTACATGGATATTATAAAACATGTGCTATATATTGATGTATGTAACAGAAGAAAAGGCTGGGCTATAAACAAGTAATTTTAGGCAGCATTTTCTGTCAGAGAGAATAAATAACTTTGGCGCTATCTTTGGGCTTTGTAATGCTGCAGACATTTTACATGCATCTCCCTGCTATATAGCACACTAAATAAAATGGAGAAAAAATCCAAAAGAATAATATGAGCCCTTTAAGTAAACTTCTTTAAAAAGTTGTTACTGGTATACCATTAAAATGATACTCCTGTGTCATTACCAAAGCTGTTATTCTACAACCTTATCAGGGTGCTTGTTAATGTCCTGCAATCCCATGGTATTGTTTACTTAATCTTGTTAAAAGATAAAACTACCAGTAGTACTACAACAGTAGTATCATCAACATAATCCAGTTAAAATAGCCCCTTCACAGCTTCATCTCTACGGCTATGCTACAAGGGCTTTGCTTGGGCCCTGTTTGTGTTCAAACCGATCATTGTAAATACAGATGTACGTCTCTGCACTATCAGCAGGACCAGGTTAGTCACATGACTAGATATTCTCCATTTTCAAGAAAGAAGGCAACACACCACATAACTTCACTTCGGGCTAAGTACCATTCTATGTACCATTGTACTGAAACAGAGTTGTACCAGTGCCACAGTCACTGTCACTTCAGTCATATCCTTCTGATGCTGATATAGCAATGCCATGATGGCACCCTTTCTGTGTCATCAGCAAGTACAGCAAAAAAAATAAAAAGGACTTCTTATACAATACTCCCTAATATTTCATTTTCAAGTGACTGTTTACTGAAATCACAAAAAGAGGTGAATCTGTTCAACTGGATCAGAAGTTTATTGAGAAACGTTTCGTCACTCACCAGGTGACTTCTTCAGATTGAAGAAGTCACCTGGTTGTTAACATTTATTTCAATATCTCTGACACATTATCTGCACCATTACATTTTACCACCGCCCTTTTCACCTGTATATAGTCAATCATAGTGTGTATATCAAATGCTTTAAAGGAAAAAAAATGATTCCCTTATCAGTCCCGCAAGGAGAAATTATGATTTCTCTGCATTTTTGACCCAACCTATTGTATAGGAGCAGTGAGCTGCCAACATATGGCGCTCGGGGAGCAGTTAGGGGTTAAGTGTCTTGCTCAAGGACACCTCGACATGCTGTATGCAGGACCGGGGATCGATCCTGCAATCTTCCGATTGCCAGACGACCGCTCTACCCACTGAGCTATGCCGCCCTCTCAATGTATCTTTATTGCTGCCCACGATCAAATTTGGGTAAGTGCTACCCACGACTTCTCAAGGACGGATCATGTCAATCAATCAACTAAGTTGCCATGGTGGGAAAGGTGATCAAAAACAGTTAGTCGGTTCAACTGGATAAGAAGTTTATTCAGAAACGTTTCTGAATAAACTTCTTATCCAGTTGAACTGATTCACCTTTTTTTATGTGTGTGAAAGGAGGGTTGTATTGTTAACAAAAAGTGCAGTCATTTTCATTATGCTTATACATATTCAATTCTAAAGACTAAAAAATGTGAAGGAATGTTTTCAATAATATTTCTTGCTACCATTAACAATGGAGTAAACTCACAACGATGCCACACACACACACACACACACACACACACTCATTACAACTCAACCATTAGATTCCCACATAGGAGTAACAGGTGAACAACCTTAAATGAACGAGTTACCTGGTAGGGCTGACCCACTCTGGCCTGGCTGAAGCTCCAAAGGACAACAGCCTTCTGTCTGCTGGAAAGCACTGTCCAAATGCCTCCGTTTCTGGAAACGCTTGTATTCTTGTTTGATATTGTGTAAAATTTGCTCTGAAAAAAGAATCGAAATCAAGACAAGGGAACGTTTTGTTTGTTAACCAACATTTTCAGGTCAGATTACCAACGCTATCATTGCACCATTGATCTAACTCGGGCCACTACTGATCAAAATTAATTACGGATGTGCTGTCTTCATAATGGGGGTGTTCAGTACCGGTGGTGAGTCTGGAGACCTGCCCGAAGGGTGAGGGCTCCAGGCGGAGATACTTCTGCGGGGAGGAAGAGGAGGCAGCTGAAGACATGACCGGGGAGCACCTCTTCCGCTTGGGGGAACCGGGGTTCAGAAGCGGATCAAAGTCCAAAGTCCTTTTCAGAGTCGCCCCACAAGCCATCCCAGCTAAAGTGTTGTTTTCTCTGCTAGTTTCAAAAGGAAGCAATCCTCCGATTTTTCCGGAGACGCAATCTGACCCGGGCCCAGATCTGGCTCTGACGCTTCTACCGGAGTTAGCCTAATCGCTAATCACAACAGCGGAGAGTCTGGCGACAGATCAAACAGCGCTTTTCCTCACCTGTCGTCCTTTTCAATCTTGTGGAGTTAAATAACCTGGAAACGGGGGTGTTGTGAACTGGGCAGAGCGACTTGGTTGACGAACCGCAATGAATAAGATGGGAGTAGATTTTACATCACCAATAGCGCCGAGTCGTTCTCTTCAGCTCAGTCAGCCTTTCGATTTATTCATCTACAATTTGTCTGCCATGGGCATGCGTGAAAGACCGACCATATGTCGGTACTTGTAGTTTTTTGTGGTTGTACCCTTCGAAGAATCTCGAGTGTTTTATCACATGTATAAACTACATTTCCCATAAAGTCAGCTCAATCGTCTGTCGATTTAAAAAGGTGTTGCGTTTAAAAAAATAAAACAAAGAAGTTTCACTTGTGTGTTAACAAACGTTACAAACTAGGAACAATAAAGACAACGATGGGGGTGGGGGGTTCAGGAAATGAGATGAATGTCAAATGCAATGGGCTTGAATTAAAAGCTGAACCAAGCTAAGTTGTGCCAAAATCTTCCAATTCTTCAGATATTTACTTAAATCTCAGTAATAAAGTCAGATTGTCCGTCAACCCATAATGGAACGAGCAATGGAAAAACTGGGCCACAAGTCTTCAATCACTGAAAAGAGAAACGCGCACTTTCTTGGATGAGACTTAGACACTTTTTATTGTGTGCATATAAATAAATTACGTTTAGTAACTCCAAAACTAGTAGCGATAGAAAAGGGAAATCATAATAATCAGTAATAGAGATGATCAAAAATAGGTGATTAAGCAAGATGAATATAATAAGATACTACCCTCTATCTATACATCAAATAAGGCACTTGGAGGAGGTAAGGAAATTATTGACAGCAGAGCCAGTGGAGTATGAAAAGGTTTGGTACAACAAATCAGAAGCAATGTCTTATATCTGCGTGTAATATGAATGTTCTTAAGCATGGCAAAGACCTCAGTCACTCACAGCTGCAGGAGGCTGTGGGGTGATGGAGGCTACAGCTCTGGGGAAGAATCTATTCTTTAGTCTGCTCATTGAGGCTTTAGTGGCCCCCATATCTCTTCCCTGGTGGCAAGAGGAACAAAGAGACTGTGTCCTGTATGGTTTGGACCACACTTATGTTGCTAGTCTTCTTGTGTAGATGACTGGCACGCGCTGTATCCTGGTTTGGGAACATGGTCTTTCACATTCTTCAGTGCCATTTTTACCATCCAAAATATGTCCTTCCTGTTTTGACTGCAGCTGTCATACCTCACCATAGCCCAGTAACTGAGAGTTAAATGGTAAAATGGAAAATAGACTCATTTTCAATAGTTCTTTTCTAGTCTAGTGATCACTCAAATCACTTTACAATGAATGCCTCCCATCTACTCGAGTGTGGGGAATTGAGGACGGATACCCTTCCCTGACCCTCCCCAGTGGGATTGAACCTGCAACAGCCAACTGGGAGGTGGGCACTCTACTGCTGAGCCCCTGTGACCCCCTATATAGGACACTCTCCCCCTGGGGTGCTGGATGGTTCTCCAAAGGCACTGTTGTGGGGAGTAAAACTCCTTCATGGATTCATTGCTTTCCCCACAGTCATGACCTTTGGGCCTGTGGTTACCTTACAACTGTCTCTACAGTCTCTTAGGCTAACATCCCAGAAGGTGTCCCTCCTAAGTCAGATGGCTTCTCTGGACGCTGGTGTCCACCAGGATGTTAGAGGGTTACTGTCTCTTGAAGCACCCATGACCTGGATACCACATCTCACAGCTGCAGCTTCAGCAATGGATGCTTTGAACATTACCCACTCTGGTTCAATGTCCCCACCCTTCACAGGGGTGCCAGAAAAGCTCTGCCAAAGGTGAGGCAGAGGTGCCAGAGGCATCAGATGGGGGGTATCAGGTAGCTAGAGGTGAGGGACCTGGATGGGAGCCCCCCCCAGAGTTTCCCAGTTCACCTGCACTACACGTTTGGACTTGCCAGATCCCTGCAGAGGCTTTCCCCTCCACCTGACCCAACTCACCACTAGACAATACAAGTTCATTTAGCGGATGCTTTCATCCAAAACAAATTATATTTGGTATTTATACAACACAAGTGAGGATCTCGTCAGGAGTGAACAATGTGAGTAAATACAATTAAAAAAATCCTTATCTGTCCCACAAGGGGAAATTTGCAAAGATCTGTATTTGACCCATCCTATTGTATAGGGGCAGTGAGAAGCTGCCATTTGGCCCCCTGGAGCAGTTAGGGGTTCAGTGTTTTGCTTAAAGGCACATTGACATGCTTTCTGCAGGACCGGAGATCAAACTTGTAACCTTCCGATCACCAGATGACCGCTGTACCCACTGAGCTATGCCACCCCTAAGTGCCCCAAAGTGTCCAACAGGACATAGATGCCATTAGACAGTGTCCAGAGTCAACGTACATACTGAATAGAACCAGAACCCCTTGAGGCCATCAAGTCAACTTCAAGTGCGGAGGTGTTCATAGAGAGCCGAGAGGCTTTTTTCTTAAAGGTTGAGAGGGATTCAGCCGATCAAATAGATGCTAATCAGTTGAAAACGTTGCCTCTCTCTTCACCTGAGTGTTCAAGACATGTGGCCTCAGATCAGATGATAAAACAAAACTGATCATCAACATTCAGCCTAAAGGGTTCTGGTACCATGTACACTTACGAGCATCCTTAGGCTCAAACATGGTGTTTGTTATGGACAATCCATGACTAGCACAGAGGTCCGACAACAAAGCACTGCTAGTGTTCAGATTATGGGGACCAAGTTAAGAGAGCCTGGGTCATGGTACAGTTTCTAAAGTAGAAGTTTGACTACAGCTGTCATGAAACTGCTGGGAACAGTGGCCATAGTATGAGATAAATCAACAGTAACCGAAAGAGGCCAGAGGTCTTTAAAAAGTGCTGTTGGTAAGGGTCCAGTGGGCAGGTAGTTGGTTTAGAGACTGACACAAGCTTAGCCAAAGTGTCAAGAGAGATAGTCTCCAAAGCTGTTGAATTAGTGACTTGTGACTATTAGTGACTGGTGACAATTTGTGACTTGTGACTTCTAGTGACGACTAGTAACTATTAGTGACTATAAATGACTATTAGTGACTTGTGACTATTAGTGACTTGTGACTATTAGTGACTGGTGACAATTTGTGACTTGTGACTTCTAGTGACGACTAGTAACTATTAGTGACTATAAATGACCATTAGTGACTTGTGACTATTAGTGACTGGTAACAATTGGTGACTTGTGACTTCTAGTGATGACTAGTAGCTATTAGTGACTATAAATGACAATTAGTGTCTTGTGACTATTAGTGACTGGTGACAATTGGTGACTTGTGACTACTAGTGATGATGACTTCTAGTGACGACTAGTAACTATTAGTGACTATAAATGACTATTAGTGCTTGTGACTATTAGTGACTGGTGACAATTGGTGACTTGTGACTACTAGTGATGATTAGTAACTATTAGTAACTATTGGTGACTATTAACAGCTATTAGTGACTTGTGACAATCAC
>OMLC01055959.1:0-18725 GCA_900302585.1 Regalecus glesne
ATATAAAAGCTTTATTTTTCTGAAACTGGGTGCAGATGCACATGGCCGTGACAAAATATATTTAGGGTGGTTTGGTGACCCAAGACGCAAGCGTAATGCAGCAATGAATATATTGTAAGTAAGTGGAATTGGGGTGGGCTTCCACTCACCCAATCAAATCGGCTCCTCTCATACCTTTAAATGGGCTGCGGCACAGCCTATTGTCAGTTCCCTGATGGATGAAGAGGGAAGTCTATTTGAACTGCCCTAATTTACTCCTCCGTTACCTTGGATGTATGAAATCCAGCAGCAGTGAATTATTCCCCATTACTGCTATGGTCTTCTAATTATCATGGTCTTCTAATTACTTCATTCTTATAGATTGTGTCAAAAAAAATACAAATTTGAAGCACAACGTAAGAAGATCAATATTTAACAGCCTGACTGACATAACTTACAAATTGACTTCGGAGTTATCAGATTTGTGCACAAGCCTACAGAGACTGACAATAGATACGATTTCAAACCTGACACAGGAGTGAATTTTCATGTCCCAATCCAGTAAAAAATAGAATAAAAGGAAAATTCCCATTGAATTTGCAGACTTGACAGTAGAATTGACCTCCATCCCGAAAGGCTTCCCCAGGAGTCACTTATAAACGTATTCTCAACATAGCATCCAGTTATTCCTTGCTCTCGGTTTAATGATTTGTTCTAATGATGTGAAATGCATCAACAAGCATTCATTGAAACACATTTGGCTAGATATCCCTGTGTGTTCTCAGATAGAATGTTGCACGAAAATAGCTCAATGCTCTCGCAGTATGTGTTTAGGCCCGTAGTCTGAGCCGGCGGGCACATTAGTGCAATTGTAAACCAAAATGGACACCAAGATTGTACCAAATCAGCATATCTGGATTAACCATCCCCCAGCTGCCCCACCGCTCCCAGGTCAGCTCTGGTGGGTTCCTTTTGAGTGATTTTAAATGATCAAATTGACACAGGTGGGAAAAATTCACCTTGCGCTCAAGGAAATTGCCTGTGTTTGCGTCTCTGCGGGCTCTGCTCCAGCATAAATATAGAGCCCATAGTAAGGATGTATAGTTATACCTAAAACCAACTGAGGTATGGGCTATGGGAGATATAGTGTTTTAGTTCTTACAACCCGTCATCAGCGTAAATTCTTTGCTCAGCTGAGAGCTTCCCAGACTGTTTTATCTGTCTTTTCAGGACTGATGTTTTTAAGTTGTGCCCCTTGAAGTTTTCAGTTATCTGCATTTGAATAGGAAAGGACTATATCAGAACAAGTCCATTTACCGTTTTCCTTTCTGATATTTTTTAAAATAATTTTCTGCAGCTTTATGATGAGAAGACCTGAGAAAGACAAGTATGGCAAAACGTAGAATTATCATTACAGCTTGGCAACCTTTAGTTATGACAGAATATTAGCCTGAATATATAGAAACACAGTTCGTACCCTGGCTCATATTGTCATAAGCTGGTCAACAGAATGAGATAGGAAAGCATATACTTTCTTCTCCTGGATTTCTATAGTCTTAATGTCATAGCGTTTCTCTTCTGACACCAATCATTGCACTCCTTTTCTGAGTAGTCCTTTCACAACACTAGACTCAATCTCTATGAGGAGGTTTGAGTTAGACTCGGAGTTACCCTTCACACCCTATCATCTGATAATGAATGTGACATTAACATGGACCTTATCAATATGGCACAAATCAAAAATCAGTTTGCTGTACACATCATATGCATTCGTCATGTTTGAATCCTTTGAATGATCTCCCTCAATGTTTCCTTTTTTCCCTCATTTCCTGTGTGTGTGACCTCGGCCAAACCTGGGAGATTTGCAATCGGTGCCAGAGTGGTGGTCTGGACTATTATGCTTGGGCTGATGTTGTCTACTGCTATTCCTACCTCTTTTAAGAATCCTCATTCCTCTGTCTATTTGTCCACATTCAACATATGATGAATCTTGGCCTATTTGATTGACATGGGGTGTTTGCATTTTAAATAGTCTTTATTTTTCTTTTTTTAGTAAATTTTTATCCCCTTTTCTCCACCCGAATTCCCCAAGTTACCTATGGTCTTTTGGATACTCCTCTAGAGCGTCGACAGGAAGGAGGAAACAGTAGCATGTCTCCTCCAAGTCACGTGATGACTAGCGTTTTGCTATTTTGCACATTGTGGTCTCGCGGGGAAAGCACAGTGCTTGGCCGTAGGAGGAGAACAAAGGGAAAGTACTTTCCCTTCACTTAACCGTAAGCGCCCGGACGACCCAGGGGGGACCCTAGCGAACTTAGAATCCTTTATCCAACCTAACTATGGACCTCCGGCTGTGATCGGGAACGGCGCAGCTGGGATTCAAACAGCCAACTGCATGATGTAGAGATGCACTAAACACTGGAGGCCGCATTTTAGATATTCATCAAGTAGTACCTTCACTATGAGAAAGGTTATTATTATGGTTTTACCTTTTGTAATTCAGTTACAATTATTTTATCCTGATCATGTTGTAATCTGTAGATTGTGTCTTATTCTTTGGACACATCATCCATTGCACATCTGTCCATCTTTGGAGAGAGATCCCTCCTCTGTTGCTCTCCCTGAGGCTTCTTCCTATTTTTCTCCCTGTTAAAGGGGTTTTAAGGGAGTTATTCCTTATCTGATGTGAGGGTCTAAGGCAGGGGTGCCCAATACGTCGATCGCGATCTACCAGTCAATCGCACAGGTAGTGTGGGTAGATCGCATGGTATTAAAAAAATAGACATCAGCCTATCATTCATCCCGTCACTTGACTGACATACAGGGCAGCCAGTCAGATGACATCTGACTTGTCACTGCGCATGCGCAAACAACAGTGAAAAATGTAGTAGCTCACATGCTAAAAAAGTGTGAGCACCCCTGGTCTAAGGGGAGGACGTTGTTTTAATGTAAAGTCCAATGAGGCAAATGTTTAATTTGTGATAATAAGCTATACAAATAAAATTGACTTGACTTGACATTTTTTTAGACATATTACATTATTTGTTACATTACCTGTTTAATTTGTGTGTGCAGCCTGGTTCGGTCTGTGTTCTGAAGTGTTTCTGATTATGTTGTTTGTACTGGATTACTGGCAACACATTGCATTTACACATTATTGTGAATGTCACATGTGTCTGTCTGATCACCTCCAGTGGTGCAGTGGCGTTACACCTGGATTTTCTGGACTTCACAGATCACATCCAATCTCCAGTGTGCATAACGGCTTGTTGTCATGGGGTGTCACTACTTATGTGATAGCTGAGGAGCTGGCATGAAATAAATTGCAGTGCTGTGTGTTTTGTCTTATCAATGCTGGTCATTTAAGGATAAATGGTATTCATGGCAGCGCAACAATGAGACCAGGACCAACTCTGTCTGTGACCAGATCCCATTTCTCACTTCTTGTATATATCCAGTTGGGAAGTTTAACTTTAATTTTGGATATAAACATTGTTATAGACGTAAATCTAGCTTAAAACACTTGTAAGATGATTAATGAATATAATATTTTGTTGGCTAAAATGTGATGGGTAATACCCCATAAAACAGTGCTATGATGTGATATAATTCAATCTCTTCTGGAATCTGCATTGCTAACCTTCATATACTGTATTTGTTTGAGTTTGATCATGAACAATGGGAGTGAATCAATAGGAAGAAAACTCCAGAGAGGATTGACGTGCTGTTCGTAGTCTGCCAGGGCAGCTATTGTGTGAGGTTCACTGTAAGAGGACGCATATGGAGGAGGTAAGTGTGCCAAACAGTAGCAATAATCTGCCAGAGTGAAATATCCCTTGAAAGACGTGAACATGTTTTGCAACACACCCTGTCTTCTTTTACCCACCAACACCACCATCTGCCCCTGCTGACCTCCCGGCCTGCCCCTCCCCCAGCTCCAGAGAAACCCTTTGACGTCTGAGATGCATGTGATGACCCCACACACATGGAGTAGCATATTAGCACACGTATGCTTTCACATATGTGTTTGAATGCTATCTGTTAAGCTCACACACACACACACACACACACACACACACACACACACACACACACACACATAAACTGTATTTCTCTATTCTTGTGGGGACCCAATCATTGACTACATTCATTCCCTAGCTCTTAACCCTAACCTTAACCATCATAAATACATATATAACCTAACCCTAATTCTAACATTAACCCTAAACTCAAGTCCTAACTCTAAAATAGACCCTTTTCCTCATGGGGGACGATAAAATGTACCCACAAGGCAGGTGGTTTCTGTTTTCGCTACCAGAGCGCACAGACAAACACACATGCACACATATACCATGTCACTCTATACTTCTGGGAACCCCGCATTGACTATATTCATTCCCTAGCCCTTAACCCTAACCATAACCATCATAACTACATTGGTTACCTTAACCCTTTACCTAATCCTAATTCTAACCTTAGCACTAAAAAAAACTCCTAACTCTAAAATAGACCCTTTTCCTCATGAGGATCCATAAAATGTCACCACAAGACAGGTGGTTTCAGGTTTTTCTATCCTAATGAGAAACAAATGTCCCTATTAGGATCGAAAAACCTGTTACCCATGCAAAAAACCTCCCTCATACAAATCACTCACATGCATAAAACCCTAACTACACACGTGTAGTTAAACAGGGACCGTTATTACGCGTCACAATTAGTTCCCTTGTTGTGGGGGTGGACACGGACTTAGATGGAGCGTGGGAGATTAAGACCGGATGCCCGTCCTGATACCCCATGGTGGGTTCAAACTCCTGACACCTGGCTTTTCATTTCCTGATGGTGGTGTATTCATACATATTTCTAGCATAAATAGTTATTTAGGATGGTGATGAATAGTAGTTAACTTAGTACCTTTATCAGTGTACTTTTTATAATTTATATATATATAATGTGTGTGTGTACATTAATATAATGTGTCTGCTGTCTTTTTACTCTGTTGCTTAACAGTCTCCCTATCTTAACTCGAAGGACTAGTTCGATGCTTGCTGATTTGATGTGTCATTATAATGTCCTGACTACTATGGTCCCATCTGAATCCCTACTGCTCTACCTGCCAAGCTTGCATTTGCTGTCTAAACCAGGCTCGGTCTGTGTGTTCAGCGGATGCTTAATTTGAACCTATCACTGCTAAGTAGAAGCATATGGGAATCAAATAGACTAGAATAGATCATTTATTTGCCACATGACCAAGGCCAGTGGAATTCTTCATTCAACCCATCCTACTGTATAGGAGCAGTGAGCGCAGCCAACGCGTGGCACTCGGGGGAGCAGTTGGGGGGACTGTTCAGTATCTTGCTCAAGGACACCTTGACATGCTTTCTGGAGGGGCTGGGGACTGAGCCACCAATCTCTGGTTACTAGAAAACCACCCTACCCCCTGAGCTATGCGTGTTGAAGTATCCTTGAGCAAGACATGGAACCCTTAACTACTCAAGCCTTGCAATAGAATGACAACGTGGGGACTGCTTTGGGGAATTTGTTATATCTATAGTTCCTTCATGTTTGAATGATTACAATCCCTATAAAAAAGGCCATGCAGACTTTATTTAGATAGCATGAGTTTACATTGACAAAATATACTGTATTTATATCTTAGAATGAAGCAAATGGTAAAGAAAGCTGTATTTAATCCCCAAAACATATGTTCTAAGTCATTGTCCAACCCCACAATGTGGGGACCAATCGTGACACGTAAAAATAGGCTTCTATTGTTATGGAGACAATTTTCTTTGCTTATATCTTAAAACTATTAAAAAATATATCCATAAAACAGTAATGCTGTGTTCACCATCACATCATTTTCCAAGATTTGAGAATATTATAGAAAAACGTGGACTACATGGACTACACTTGACATGGACCACATTTATGAACATGTTCATAAATGTGGTCTCTAGCTACCTTGGTGGAGGCAGTCTCACAGGTTTGACCACAAACCTAAGACACAGCGGACAGAAAAGGATTGGAGTTCAAACATTTGCAAGTTGTTTAAGCGACACTAAACACGGAAAGTGGTAACTACCTCATAATATTAGCTAATACATACATGCATTACCACATTGACTTTTATATCCTTACTCAGCCCTGTGATAGCCAAAGCTTTCCATTACACTATGTCAGATGTTCCCAGAAAGCATCTGAACTTGTGAATATAAAGGGAAAAAAGTACTTTCACAATTTCCACATACAGGCATACTTTTGGTGTTAAGATGGTAAATAGTTCCGTATGCATGCAGTCCTAAACAGCAAACAGATGCACACACACACTATGGACAGAAGCAAAAATGTAGTTTAAGCTACACTTGTACGTTAAATCATATATGGACAACATATAAACACCTACACTTTATAACAGACACACACAAAAAATCACAAGCATACACACGGTGCAGGGGTGCGTGCACACACACATACACACACAAGCGCACATAGAAACAGATTAGGTCCAAATCAATGGCTGTGGCTGGAATGGGAGAGAGATTTCACCCTGGGTTCTCGTTAAGGTCTGACACATGCGGCAAAGGCTCGAGGGAGTGTTATTACCAGGGTGATGGTTGATAAGACGCTCGTTTCTCCGCGGTGCGTCCCACGGGAAAAATGCATCGTGCAGCCATGGAAACCGTAAGGCTAGGTGTTATGCTGTAATTGGGCCAGTGTTTTTTTAACGGTGCAGCCAGGTACGCCAGTGTCATCAGATGGGAAATTGTAGTGCGGTGGCAGGAGAGAAAATGCTGTAGATTTTCAACTTCTGTTTTTATTCATTAATTTTTTCCTGTGCACTTCATGTGTTTGCTCAGCCTGTGATGATGAACTGGCGGCCTGTCCAAGGGGTTGATCCTGTCGTCTTTCCTCGCTCTCAATGCATGCTGGGATAGCCCTCCCCATCCCCCCATGTAACCCTGACCAGGATAAGCAGGTAGAGAAAATGGATGAGAATGTATGGTCCGTTTGCTGGATATCCTGGATCAAACAGATGGGCATCGAGTATTCTGAGTGTTAGAAAAGAGGTTTAATGTTAGAAATGGTACTAATAAAGTAAAACAATGCAAATGAGATAAAAAAGTATTCTAGAATTTAGAAAATCAAGACACCAAAGTAGAACAATTTTAATTCATGGATAACAAAAGCTAGTGTGATTGATGAGCAAAGGAGCAAGAAAGCCAAACTCTTCTCTATTCCTGGTATTTTTGGTCCGAAAGCTTTCTGAGGTTCTGTGCCTGTGAACACAACCTACCAAACATGTTAGAAAACAAGGCATAAAATGGAGGAGGAAGACAAGAGGGAAGAGGAGGAGGAGCAGGGAGGAGGAGAAGAGAGAAAAGATGGTCGACAGCCAATCCCTGCTCAGTCTCTGTAACTTGGTTGATTACGATCAATTTCCCCCAGTATCGATGGCCTCCCTGGCCCTGAGCTACGCTCCCTCCTGCACTTTGCATGGTACGTGCTTTGTGTTCCATGACATGGCTCACGCTCCGTCATGCCCTCTCCAGTCCCCAGCGCTCCCCTCCCCGCAGTCCCTGTATCCTGGCCTTCACTAGCATCAGCAGTCCACTGAACGTGCTTGGAGAGATATAGGTTTTCATCTGAAAATGTGGACGTCCAAGCCTCTGAACATTCTCTGACAGAGCTCAAGGCTCAACAGCAGCATTCCCACTGATAAACTCACTCAGCGGGTTTAAATTCAGCATGGTGGAATAGTTGGGAGACCAAATGATCACTGTAACTTTCTGATCTACAGCAAAGTGCCAATATTTTAGAAGCTTAGCCGAGTGATCTGACTTATTCTGCAAGGCTTCAAAATACTTACACCCTTTTCTGGAAATTCCCTTAATAAAAGCAAAATTGCATTAGAAACATGTGGGACTCTTCACTCTCTTGAGTGTGTTTCTTATTTGTGTCAAGATAGAAAAAAAGGGTAATATATCAAGACCCAATATGAGATTAAGTGTTTTATTGGGACATGCACTTTTTATGATTGTTGTGCTCCGGGACTGCTCAGGATCAGATGGACAGCCATTACGTCCAGGGGAGCCTTGAAAAACTTGTGCCTGAGAGGATGCCAGAAATTTTTACGGAATAGCCGAGTGATAGTGTAGTAGACAATGGGAGGGAAGAAATTTGTATCTCTTTCGGCGCATGTGAGACTGTTCTCCCTCCTGTATGTGTGAGGGTACATCCCGCATCTTCCATCTCTGCACACTTGGCATGGTCTTTCCAAATTAATTGCATCTCTGCAAGGGAGAGCGCAAAATGGATAGAGGGGAAAGGAGAGAGAGTGAGAGGGGGAGAGAGAGGGGTTTAGTCCTCCTGCTGGCCTGGTGCTGCTACAAGGGGGAGTCATTTAAAATTCTGCCTCCCATGTGGTTCCTTGTTTCCAGTTTAATGAACCCCCCTCCCATACACCCCACCCCACCTCTACCCCCATTGACTTTCCTGAGCTTTGAGCAACAAGCTCAGTTTCCCCTCCCTGTATTTTCCGTCTAGGACTTTAGGTATGAATACAAATGAATAACAAAAACAGCTTGTTTGTGAAAGGCATCATGGGTCATATTCACCTATCTATCTGTCCATCCATTTGTATGTTCATCCATCCATCAATCTGCCTATAGATGTTGACAAGTTTTGCTCTTTGTCTTTGGACATCCAAACACTTCCTCCACCTTTCTACCATCAGTACTTCCTTCACCATCATTCCATGTTACGCATAAACACTTTCCAGTTCAGGTGATGGTGTAGCTCAGGAGGTATGATGGTCATCTAATAATTGAAGATTGATGGTTTGATGCCTGTGTTGAGGTGTCCTTGAGCAAGACACCGGTTTCTTAACTGCTCCCCGAACGGTGTGCGGTAGCTGCACTTAAAGCTTCTATACGGTAGGATGAGTTAAATCCAGAGAACAAACTCCACTGGCCTTGGTTGTGTGGTAAATAATACAGCACAATGCAATTATGACCACCAAAGCCACCATGGTTTACTGGGAGTAAACAATCGTTTACTATCTATCTCATCTGTTTTAAATGTCACAGATCTGTGAACCCAGGCCCTTGCATTGAGCTATAATATAAGCAGAGAAATAGTCAAATAAATAACCGAATAATAAGATAAGCTATTCCTTCATTGGTCCCAGAAGGGGGAATTTGCAGTGTTACAAGCAGCAAAGTGGAAAGCAGAATAGAGGTATAAAACAAACAAATGGAAATAAACAAAGCAGACTTGGCAGTTAAAATTGCATATAGAATTATTGATTGTTATTATTATGCATTCCTGGTTCTACATGTTGCCTTTATTCTCATTATTATCTAAGTATGTTGGAAAACTTTTAAAAAATTGATCAAGAAAACAGACCTAAAATTGCAGAATCCCAATCATATTCTGGGTTTTCACCTGACTACCTCAGATTTAGGAAATGTTTTCAAGGAAGGCCTGTGTGTGGTTGAGTGTGTCTGTGTGCTTATTTTTGAATTTGCACGAGTGCACAGTTGTTCAGGTATGCAGGTGATGCGTGTACATAATTCTCTCACTTGTGCCTACTAAGATATTACACCTTGGAATACCTTTGGTGAGGATACAGAGAGGTAAACCCGTGAGACCACAGGAACAAACAATAACCTTTTGTTTTCTCTCCCATCCCAAAGACACAGGGAAGAGTTGCAGCCAACCCACAGCATCATGGATTGTTAACCACTGCTGTGTTGACTTGCTACAGTGGCTCCTCATAGTAGGAGGTATGATGAGAAATGTCCTCAGATTCATGTGATAGAGCGGAGCCATGTTCCTTGGTCTCTGCAGGGGTCTCTGTGTGCAGGGTGGGGATCAGGGGAATCGGGAGTGATGGTGGTGGGGGCCATAGGACAGCAATGGTCCACAAGGTCAGACTAAGCAGTGTAATCGGTTGTTTTGCTGTGATTTTTTTTTCTTCTTCTTCCCCCTCTCTTTGTGGTTGAGCCGCGAGCTCCCTCCTCGGATCTCTCCTCCTCTATCTGGTCAATACCTCCACGCAGCTTCTGACGATCAATGGAGGGTCAATACCTCTCAGACGCCTGCCTCTTTGTGCTCTCACTGATTTAGCTACCACCTACCCAGGCCATCTTTTTTTACTTTTTTTTCTTGCTCTTTCTCTCCCACTACCCCCTTTTTTATGGCCTTCTTACTTAAAACCACGGACCTGCTGAAATTAGAGACGAAGCAGTAAATCCAAGATGCAGAGAGGCACGCTTTCCTGTCGACATAAACCTAGCTTGCCATCAGGCACGCACACGACGCTAGTTTGACTGTGTCTGCTGAAACATGACTTCATGTCTCTGGTGAAATGTCCTGGTCTCTGCACGCTGCCCCTCTCCTATTTATTCAACCTAGAAGGAGCAAAATCAAACACATGCCATTCTTCTCATGTGGAGACTTTCAAGCTTCACTATTAAGTAAATACCAGGTCAATAGACACACTGGAGATGTTGATGATTATATGCCGATGGATTCACAGGATCTGACTGACAGCATAATGGGCTTATCGCATGATTCACCTATAGATGGGGCTAGATTAAGACCAAAGTCCAAGCCACAGAATATATATATATGTGGAGGCTGCAGAAACTGAGGGAGAACACTCATCCTGCTGCTGTTGCTGCTTGCGTGGCACTGGTGAAGCTTCCCCCTCGACACCCCTTACCTCAACCTCACTCTGAATCAGTTTACCGTTAGCAAAATGACGTAACATCGCAACGATCCACCCTTTAGCACACAGCGGCCGCCCCTACTTCCTCCGACATCATGCAGCTGAGACACCCCACTGTTAAGAGCAACAGAGGAGCAGGCTTGATGCAGCGACTGATGTTGGATCAGCTAAAAGGAAAGGAAACGGTGAAATGTGTCAGTGAGGACATTTCAAAACAGATTAATGTCAGTGTTTGTGTTTGACTATTTTGACATTGATGTCGCAATAGTACAGCTCATCTTTTTAGTTTACTGGACATAGCAACAGTAACCAAGGGATTCGGGACATGGGGGGGATCGGTCAGTTATGTAAAGAGAGTCTCTACTGCGTGTTTGATGGTAGTTGATGGGATTCGACTATATGTTGGCAGAGTTGATACCGTCATGGAAATGTGCAATAAACCGCGGCCTAGTTTGTGATCTCTGCAAAATCTTTAACACACTTCTTTCGATTTCCCCAGGTTGAGCTGACATGACAAGTGCTGGATGCTGCACGTGAATAGCAGTGGGTTGGAATTAAACAAAGAGGATGTGTGATCCCTCTCAGCATCAGGACGAGATGCAGGGCTGAAGAAGTGCCGCCCGTTCTGGTCTACTGATGGAGAATCGGTATTTCCTATCATATTAATGCTCTGGTCACATTACTCAAGGATATCATATGTGAAGGATTAGTTAACGGAAGTCAAAGTCACTACAGTTTGTGGTCATTAGAGAGGGATGATGCATTGCATTTGTTTGTGGTCTGTTATGGGGTTGCCATTTTTCCATGTCGATAAATAAAACTTTATGAGGTAAGGACCATTAAAATGAATACAGGTGCACACCAAAATCAACAGGGACAAAACAAAGAATTAAGCTGTCAAGTGCTTTGTGAGGGCCAGTAGGCCTATATCACCACTCCCCAGCTATATCTATATCTATAATATCTCTGTTGCTAAATGAATAACACAATAATGCACAACACAACTAGCATTTAACAAATCCACTGATTCTGTAATCATCTACAATGAATTGAAATACCTCAAGTCCAATTCATTGTTGTAAACTAGCATGTTGGGACAACAGGCTACATTTTCTCTGTGTTGGCTGAAATTTAAAAGCTATATTGAAACAAAATGCAACGCAAAGCTACATTTCAGCTAGCAGCTTCATAGACAATAATGGTAATGGAGGTACTGTGTTTGGAAAACATTTGGAGTGAACTGATGTTTGTGACTGACTCAGGTTACCTACTGGTGTGAATAAATTTAACAGGACAACTTCCCACCTCACACCGCCCACCTACTCTCAGCCACACACAGACACCAATTTGCTTTTAGTGGTTGCTTAGCTAGCAATGCCATGGTGACAGCTACTCAAATCAATATATAAAATACTGTCAGTAAGACCTATAATTAAAGCTACCATCTAGGAGATTTGCAGGCCAAACAAAACTCCTTTTTATCATCATCATCATCATCATCATTGGCGGTCAGGCAGGATGGAGTATGACTGTCCTTCTAGGTCCTTGTGGGTATCCTTGCAGGAGGATGCTTCCATATGATAGCTTTTACATGGAGAGGCTAATACATCTGCAGCTACCACACAGTCATTGGCAAGAGGTGGCCAAAATCCAATGGCATGGAGAACCAACACAATTGGGGCCACCCCTTGTGTTACTTTCATCCACCATCGCTGGTGTTGTGACCTGGAGACATCATCTTCTTTTTCTTTGTTGAATCACACTTCATCTGGCATATCTCCCTTAAGATCTCTGCTTGGGTGACCCTACCAAGAACTAACCGTTGGACATCATAACTCTTCGGATCATTAGTACATACAAGCTTCTCCACTACAGTAATGTAGTGATCTAAGAGAAGATCCTTTTTGAAACTTCTTATATTGGCAGCAAGCATCTCTAAAATGATTACTTATCTACAACAATCCAAATTAAGCACACTTTTATGGTTGCTCATATTAATGGTCTAGTACAAATTTCCTGAGATCGACATGGAAAAAAGGGCTTCTATATTCCCACCAGAGCAGCTAAATGCAAACTTTTAGGTACAGGCAAGTTTGAGCAAAAAGTCAAGCCATTGCACCTCACCACTCGATGTGGCATATCAAGCTCAAATAAAACCGTTATTATCAGATATTAAAACAACTGAGGCTAAAACCTAACCATATTTTTGATTCAGAGGTGGGACACTATAAACCTGAGGACTCTGATTATAGGTGGGGAAAATTAAAAAAAACAATACCAAGTCTCAAATGCTACGCGTGACTGCCAGAAAGGCTTGATCAGCTTCATTGTACTTTTGCATATGGCAAACAAAGCTTGAAAGCTCAAGTGTAGACTCAAGTGTATAAGAAACCAGTGAGGAGGTTATTTCGGATGTTGAGTTATCCCAATGATGAATAGATAGACAACTGAGCTCACATTGAATACTAAATCAAATCTGGATCACTGATATTTAGTGCAGTCAAACAAACCTGTAGTTACCAGTAACACTACAGGTGTCAGTAAATTAAACAAAAAGCATCATCTTCCAAGATTGTAACATGAAACCTTTACTCTTTTACTCCGTACATGTATATTTGTGGAAGTTAGTCAGTGACCTGCATATTTCATTTTGATGTCACTACGGGGAAGCAAAGAAACACTTGACTCGTGCACTTGTCAAGCCATAAGATGTTGACAAAGCGATCATTATCTTATGATCCTTCCATCCATGCGTGGTCAGCAGCTTATTCAAAGTCAGGTCATGGAGTCATGCTGGAACCTATCCAAGGGCTCATTGGCCGAAAGGCAGGGCAACACCTTGGACAGGTCACCATTTCATTGCAGGGTTTGAGCAGTTAAGGTTTCAGTGTCTTGCTCAAGGACACTTCAAAACACTTTCTGCAGGGGCTGGGCTCAAACCACTATTCTTATGATTACTAGATGACTGCCATAACTCCTGAGCTATGTTACCCCTTTTGGGCAGGGACGGCTGATATGTATTAGCTTGAAGCTGTAATCTGGTCTGGCACGTCGAATGATGAAATTGGTGCACATGCACATGGTCCCTTAAAAAAAGGCAGAAAACATCTAATGGTTTGGGTAGAATTTCCCTGCAGATATTTCAAAATTGTATTCGTATGAAGTATTTTTTTAATTTTTGTCCATTAACATCTATAGATATCTTCAAGTTTGACAGCACAGAGGCTACAACTATGTGAGATTACCTTCCGGAAAGTTTCTCTATATTAGTACGCTATATCTGATCGTTAGCTGCAACACATATACACCTTTATGATGACAGCTTTAAGAAACAATACATTTTCAGGTGTTCACAGCTGAAAATGGTATACTTTCATATGGGAAGGGGTTCATACTGCTTCCTCCCATTTTGCTGTAACATTAGAACAATTACATTTGATGGTCAGATTTGATCCTGACATTTTTAGAAAATGTTTGCATGATAAAACTTGACAAAGCTTGCAGCACAGATACTCTCGACTATGATTCACATGTGGGTTTGGAGGCTAATAGAGCATTTTTCAGCAACAACTACATTTATATTGATACATATTTGATAAGAGCAGCTAATAATAATGTTGGCATTGCCACTAGCCGTTATGTGTGACATGGCAATCCGATGCTAAATAATGTGTCATTTCCAGCATTGCTTATTATTGCCAACACGATCCCTATTCAAGAGATAACTCACTGACCCCAAGTCTTTTGAGCCGCTGCCAATTCTTCACATAAGGTCACTCCAAAATTCTGCAGTGACTTCCAGTCCTTTGCGATACTTCAGTTATTCAAATCTATCATAGAATACAAGAATTAGCAGCAAAAGTCGGTCTCTCTTGTCAGACAACTTTTGTACAAGCAGGCAGAAGCGAAGAACAGTCCAATTCAGTGTAAGTTACTATGGGCATTCATGTTGTTATGACTTTGAAACATGTGTGAACAGCTGCAGATTTGCCTTTATTCCCACTTGACATTGGATACAGCCAGACAGTCTGCAATGGCCAAGTGCTACTAAAGCAAAACAGAGCCAACTAACAGGACTCATCTTTTCCCTGCCACGGTCCAGTGAGGATGGTAAATCTTTAAAGTGAGTCAATCTGCTGTGATTTATTTTTTTATTGAACTGTAAACATTTTTAGGAATATGTTAGCATTTTAATACAGATGCTTTTCAAGAACCTGTAAGTTAGTATGAGTGATAAGATACATCTCAGTCAACTCCGTGGGCTGTCCTTGATGCTGCTTTAAGATGTTAGTCAGCATCACAATGGGTTTTATGATTGCAGGGTTCCATCTTGAAGTTTTGAGGATTCTTGTAACCAGTATGGGTGCTACAGCTGACTGCAGTTCAACCTTCAACCTGTGAAGCCACGTCAGTCAATTATTATTTTCTGCTTTCTATCTCAAGTGGCAGCTGACCAAGCTTCCCTCTCCCCAAACGGACAGATGATTTGGAGGCCCCTGTGGAGCCCGGTGACATTATGGTAATTGTCATTACCGGGGTTGGAGTATGTGCGTGACTGACGCCATTAGAGAAAGTGCAATTACAGTAGGCTTCGGCGACCTTGCTGACTGGAGGAGGTCAGGGCTTCTCATTAGAGTGTGGTGGAAGGCAGCCCAGTGTCTCCACTGTGCCAATCAATAAGAGCGTAGCTTGGGCTGCGCTAATCACGGCTTTGACGCAGCCTCACGCCCTGCCACCCCCCATCACCCCGCAGCCCCGCGCTGTATTCCCAGTACCCTTACTCTGTCCCACCTCATAGTTCCCTCATTACTACAGCACGAGCAACTCATGCCTCTTCAGTGGCAAACTGAGCACATGCCAGTTCCTCAGCACAGTGCATACAAGGTGTTCATCCAAGTATTTACAGTTATGGATGATTATTGAGATGCTTGCTAAGGAGAATGCCATTATGGTTTTAGCAGGGTATGATAAGCCTAGAGGCAGCAATGATGATCAGTCAGACACACTTTAATTGGAAATGATGTTTACGCGCATAAATTTATATTATTTTTGTGTAACCTCGGATACGTTGCATTTCATGCAGCTAAATTATATATGGGTTATGCTGGGTTACACTAATCTGTGTGGAATAATGTCTTTAGTGGTTTATGAAATGTTAAAGACATTCATTCATCGTCAGCCACTTATTCAATGGCGGGTCACAGATCTGCTGGAGCCCATCTCAGTGCTCATCGAGTGGAAGGCAGGAAAACACCCTGGTCACTACTCCATGGGGGATTAAGGCTGGATGCTTTGTCTGATGCTCTCTGGTGGGTTTGATCCCACAGTTTATGGCTTTTTAGTCCCCAAAGCGCACACGCCACCCCTGAACTACCATGGCCCAAGAGTAGAAAGAGTAGTAGATGTTAAAGACAGTACCTGTTAAACATTATAAAATGTCTTTCCCGGTTTTTACCCATGTCACCTACATTGCTCGATAATAATATTAATTGATAATTTGAAATAATTTGATACTTTGTTTTCTAATATTGGAGCAACAAACGTATCTGGCATATTATTTACAGATATTAATTTCATTTATTAATCCACTTATTCATCTTTTCATTGCCCTCACTGGAAGCTGAGTGACAGGTACCTGGCCCAGCCAGCTTTGCCCCACATCCAGAATTGAAGTGTACCTTATTCAAGAAGGCATGTGGGAAGGAAGTGAGCTAACCACTGCTTGGAGTTTGTTATTAGTGAATTTAAACCATTTCCCCTGGCTCCCCTCGTTTTTCGGAAGACCCTGTTAAGATTTATTTGCCGACTGACGAGCAGAAATGGCTCATTTGAAATGGGCAGCATGACTTTTCATGTTGCAGGTAAATCGTCACGCTGAGCTACGCTAACGTTCCTGAAGAAAAACGCAGCACGGTGGGCATTACGGGGCTCTCATGGGAAGTTGACCACGATAATATAATTCACTAAGGCATCTGGTTGGTTGATTTCACAGGGGTGTAGGTGTGATGTGAAACCTTAGGTCAAATCAACCGGATTGTTAAGTCTGATCATGTTTCCCTGATACAAGTAAAATAAGGGGGCTGCAGTAGAATGTGCACTTGGAGAGGGGATGAGCCAGAGGTTGTGGGTTCAAACCCACTCCGAGGTGTCAGGAAGGTCATCCAGCCTTGATCCCCCACACCTACTCTGGGATGGACTGGCAACCCGTCCAGAGTGTTCCTCTGCCTTCCGCCCAGTGAACACTGGGGACAGGCACCAGCGGATCCACAAACCGACTCCAGACAAGTGGTTGACCATGACATGACATGACATGACTTGACAAGTAAATGACAAGTAAGGCTGACAATATTTTACAGGACATAGATATAATTTCATTCTCCTCAGTCTATACTAGGACAAGGCTAATCTCTTTCTGTAACAGGACCATTTAAAATGCAGACAGAGTAGTCAAAAACACCCATGCTGCCTGTATACATAGTGTAAGTATTTCTGCAGTCAACAGCCAATAAATAACCATGCATCATTGAATGCATGAAAACCTTTACAGGTACTCACAGCTTGCGTGCTGATTGGTTTGATTTATTAGCCACTTTAGCTCGCAAGCTTTCTCACTCCGGTTTCGACATATAGGGTTTCAGCTTTTGCTTTTATCTTGTTATCTCTTGTAAGCCGATACATTATGAGTTGACGTGTAAGTCACACAAGTACCAAAAGCACACCTCTGTTTCCAGGCAGACACCACTTGTGACGCATTGAGGCCTATGCGTCAACCATCAAGCTGACTCAGCTAACACCTTTTTGGATGCGGGCCCAACCTTGTTTTGGTGGTAAACCTGAGATAGGAGGTTACTGGTTGACAATACTAATACCGATCAAGGAAATTGTACCTTGCGGATAAATTGCAACTGTGAGCAATAGTAAAGAGAGGTGGAGAGATTTTACCTCCAAACGGCTTGGTTATATAACGCACACCATACAAACAGCTTGCATTACTTTAGATTTCCTTAATGTCTTTGGGTTTGAAACGTTTGTACATCTGTAGTGCCCCTGAAGCTGAAAACACTTAATTTGTAGGAGCTCATTTTATGTAGTGTCAACTTAGGCCCATATGTATTTACAAGGCTTGTGTGTACTGGTCAGTTAAATGAAGATAGTGGACCATGTGGTTCATGATGTTCATTTGATTATCTTCATGTACAGCAAATGTACTTGGTTCCGTCTATTATCAGGGAGGGGTTATGTTTTTGCTCCAATCACCTGTGTGCAGGGGTGGGGCTTAGGACAGGGTGAATGGAAAAGTGCTAATGCTATGAAAGAATAAGAGAGAGAAAGTTAGAGATTCCTGAAGTCGGGAGATTAAGGAGTTTGAAGCTGGGCTGTTTAGCTAGCTAGATAAATTGGAGATTAAGTTCAAAGTTAGTGAGTGACTTGAAGATGTCCCCTGTTTGAGTGACAAAATGTTTCTGAACAAACTTATCCAGTTGAGCTGATTCGCCTTTTTGTGACAGCGTGCGGTTGGTTGGCTGCTCTCTGTTGGAGATGAAGACGTTTGCCTTGTATTCTCTACGTCTCCACGGACTGAAACTGTAAGTAGTGAACGTTGGTCATTGTCTAAATGATTGTGTATTATTGATAAAGTTATTCTCTTGATTTTCCCTCTGAATGTTAAGTATTCACACTGGGTTATTTGTTGCATAGGAGATTGTGTTCATTACTGTATAGCTACAGCTGGGTGTCCCTGTGGCTACCTGAGGCCTCCGATTGGCTCAAGTGAGGACCTAGATGACAAGCATGTCAGTGGTACAGGTACATCCCATCCTCACTCCTCCCATGCTATTCACTAGATTCCACCCAACGTAAGAGAGCAAAGTGGTAGGGAGGGCTACACTTCATGTTCAAGTATTCATATTTAGATGTGCAATGAAACTTATGAATGAATAATTGGACTCTATAGTCATCAAATAACACAATGTTAAAAAGGAGGGATGTCATCATTGGACTCAATAGACTACCA
>OMLC01055962.1:0-15802 GCA_900302585.1 Regalecus glesne
GAAAAGTGTTATATAAAAGTCCATTTACCATTACCTTTGTGTATATAGTGCAGTTTCAGCCATTTCGTGAGAGAGAGAGAGAGAGAGAGAGAGAGAGAGAGAGAGAATATCTGGGTGAGCCACTAGGACACCGCTGCAGCAGCCATGTGTTTAGATGGTACATTGGATGGGTGTACTTCAGCTTTCAATTTGCATGAAAATGGCGAAACAACCGAGAAGTGAAAGGATCCCAGGCATTCCTGCAACATTGAGAGGAACAGTTTGTCGTTTATTAGAGAAAACCAAGACATTTTCTATATGAACTCTGATACTTAACAGTGAAAAGCATCTTGACGATTTGTGCTAGATTGTACAGCTGATGGAAGGACAGGTTCGATGAGCCGGTGGCTCACATCCATAATGTGTACCATAAATGCATGGGAATGGACTCTGGCTAAGCTGCGGGATAGCTGAGAGCTGCATTGTGCTTTGCTAGGTCCCAGCAGCCTACGCAGATTATTGATCGGTGCTGATGTGAGTTCATCAGGCTGCCACTCTGTGAAGCTGAACCCCTCCGTGTGATGGAGAAGGCCATCCCTGTCTATGTTTTATGCTCCTGTCCCATGCTCAGTGCTTTATTCCGAGAGAAGCTCCCAATACATCTGTGCCTCCAGTGATGAGCTCAGTCATGTTAGCATGCATCAGCCAGAGTGATGTGTTTGTCACTTCTCGCAGTTCTGGGTTAACTCGTTTTTTTTTACACCCTGTCTGGAAATGACTTGCATCTCCATCTACATTTGGGAAAAGTCGATATTCAAAATCTCAAGTGATTTTTCAATTTCTCTTTTTTTTCCCCAGGAGACAACACTCCTGGACGTGGCCACCGTCAGAGACACCAGAGTAGAAAAATATGCAAAGATTCCTAAAGTGAGTATCAATGTGCAATCTAAAGCAGTAAACCTCCCCCCGCTGTCTCGCCGGAGTCACGAGGGTCTATTCAGTCACTCCCTGTCTGTGAAAAGTTCTGCATGCTTGCAAACAATGGCGGACTCTGATCATTTACATACACGATCAGTATGGCAGTGGTGAGTTTGCAATGCAAAAGATGGCAATGGGTGCATGATGCAACCTCCTTAACTCAACACACACACTCTCACAAGTACACGACAGGGGCTTCCCTGAAAACTTTCCTGAAGTATTGGGCTTCTAAACTATCAATTTCTTTTTCAGCAATTTTCCTATTTGCAATTCTACATAGTATGCACAGATATGTGTGTTTGCTCAAAGGGTTGCACTTTCACTATTTTTCTAAAATATTTTTTGGGGGGGGGCATTTTCTGCCTTCGCTTGATAGGATGATTAGGAGAGACAGAAGATGACATGCTAACGCCCAGGCCACTGTGGCAGAGACTCACTCTTATGTGGTACATGCCCGACCAGGTGAGTCACTAGGGCGCCGTTACTTTGACTCTTTTCATCTGCTCCCTCCAATCAGCTGCTGGCCTTCACCGAGCAAGCCCCCATCTCTGTCCAATACAGAAGGGTCAAATGTGAGCTGTGTTTTCTTGGTGTGAGCACAGACAACAGTTTAACAGTATTCTTTGAAACCAGCACGTGACCCCCTCCCTTCTTGAGCACATCTGGGACCTCAGCCTTGGCGCTGACTTTAGCTCTAAGCTGTTTGAGAGGGGAGATGAAAACATGGATCAATATTTTGTACTATGGTATTGACAGAAGGGGTTTGGAGCAATTCCGTGGTCTAGGGTTTCTCTGTTTGTGTGTGTCTGTGTACTCAGGGACTTTTGCATGGGCTGGTCAGTCAATTTGCCTGTGTGAAACAGACTGCTGCTCCTACGTGTCTGATCCAAGGCCATAGGAACCTCAGATTTAAAACAGGCAAAGGTTGATGATTATAGTTAATTGAAGCTAACTTTCCATGCACTTGCCTCATTTTATGAATGTGAATTTTCCCCTTAGACTTATCATGCGAGCCCATTTCTTTTCTATTATTGTTCGTTAGCACCCCAAAGTGCGCAGTGTGTTCAACCTGGACTTCCCAGACAGCAACCATCTCGCCAAAACCTTGACCATTGTCCCAGGTCCAGATATGGTGAATCCGACCTGTCACAACTTCTTCGCCTCCAAAGAGAAAGTGACACAGGTAATAAAACACTCGGTATATTAACTAATTCTACTGTTCCCTCTTCCTCATGCCCAATTCCCTTTTACCCATCCAAGCCACAGATCATTACACAACACGTGGTAAGGCTTCAGCATCCACCAAATAGTCCATTTCCCCTTTAGTTATTAGACTTTATGACTGCAATATCCTGATTTATTTAGCTGTGATGAAATCACAGCCAAAGGTTCAAAGTCAAAATTCATGACTCTTCCCGAGTCATGAACTTCCCGAATGACCATGTTTCACTGCCCCCTAGTGGCCAAAGACTGGGGTTCTTGTAAGAGCTTTCATTGTGTGGTAGGATAATAAAATTAAAATAATAATTGTTCCTTTATTAGTTTCACAGGGAGAAATTTGCAATTCTCGGCATTTGACCCATCCTATTGTATAGGAGCAGTGAGCTGCTCCCCTATGACGCCTGCAGGGTCTTTAGGGGTTCAGTGTCTTGCTCAAGGAAACCTCAACATGCTTTCTGTTGGCCCGTGGATAGAACCTGCACCATTCCCATCGCTAGACGACCAATCTTCCCGTGGAGCTTCATCACCCCTTCATGTCATATAATGTACACCTCTCAGATTGAGTATGGAATCCTTTCATATGTATTTATAATACAATTTATTCTAGAAGTGGGCATCTGACATTCTGGCCATTGCCTACCACCCCACAAGAAACAATGCATGCAGACAAATCTTCCTGGATAAAATGTGAGCCAACATGATCTCATGTATCAATGTGACTTTTGTTTTTCAATTCTGGATAAAGATCATAAACTGCTCATCAGTAATACAAAACTATTCCTTTTGTTGAAATAAATGTGTGCAGTATTACATTCACCCATACCCATAATGACACCCTCCATTTTGTGTGCTTGACATTTTCCCAGCTATGTCTGCATTTCTCTTCAAACCAACAAGGATGCCAAGATTCCCATTAAAAAGTTGGTCATTGATTTTTCTTGTGAAGATGTTGTGTGTTCCCGGAAATGGGTTTGTTAATCTGTACATTTCTCCACAATGCTTCCCTTTGTTGTGTATCTCAGTGTTTACAAGATGTTCCCTGCTGATAAGAAGAGGGTGGAAAGTGCTCTGGCATCTGCACATTTGCCGAAAGGAAAGGTTTGTCCTTCAATTTGCGTGTCATTTACCGTACACTATGCCTGTAAGGGGTTTTGTGGTCTTTGTCATCACTTCCGTCACAGGACAAGTTTATCCTCAGAGTAGACATACTATCATTAGTACTGCTACTACCAAGGAACATCATCCATCTCCATATCTTCCTCTCCTCTGCATATTCCTCTGTTACACCAGCCACCTGCATCTCCTCCCTTACCTCATCCATATACCTCCTCTTTGGTCATCTTCTTTTCCTCTTGCCTGGCAGCTGTTTTCAGGATCCTAATCCCAGTATACCCAGCATCTCTCCTCCACACATGTCCAAACCATCTCAATATCACCTCTTTTGCTTTGTCTACAAATCATTCAACTTGAGTCATCCCTCTTATATGTTTGTTCCTAATCTTGTCCTTTGTGATTCCCAATGAAAAACTCAGCATCTTCAACTCTGCCACCTCCAGCTCTGTCTTTTTGTCACAGTGCTACTGTTTCCAAACCATAAGACATAACTGGTCTCACCATCGCCTTGTGAAGGGTCAAACTTTCGCTTCCCATGGGAAAGGAAACTCGCATCTTTGTTTTGTTCAAGTGCCATTTGGGTACAATTTAGTGCTTAATTTGTACTGCAAGCTCCGGGACCACTCGGTTTTGAATTGCTTGCACTCTGGGACCTATTTCAGTGGATCCGGCACCTCTCGTATCGATAAAAAAACAACAAAGAAATATGTACCCACTATTCCTAAGCGACAAAATCCAATCACATAGACGATTTATCTGTCAAAAAACAGCAACAAAGAAAAACACATACACGCAAACAAAAAGCTGTCCCTCACCCCAAAACCACTAATGTTATTTGCAAATAATACTGCGATAATAGCCAATCATATCAACGACTTCAGTCAAGACCATTATTTCTGGGTTATTTACTTTACTTTGCTGACGTCTTTTTTGCGACGGGACGACCTCTCAGAGGCTTTGGTTGCCTCTGTCACGGGAGTACTTTTTGCTTCGGTGACCGCTAAATTTAAAAATCAAGCACTGGTACAACTGCACTTTAAAAAATCACCAAGTCTGGTGAAGTATAACCGGCAAATTCACGAATTTACAGGTGGGAGTGAGGTGTGTACTCCTTACCTCCAGGTGGCAATCTAGACAACAGCCGATGGATAGAACCACTCCGGTCAGTGTTAATGAAACGGGGCTTGCGGTTGTTGTTTTGTTTTCTGGCTAGCCCATTTGCGTGAGAGCCTATCATTTATCTTTTTTTCGTGCATCCCACTATGTTTTCTGACACAAGCTTGAAGCCTGTATGCTGAAAAATCACGGTAACACATCGTCTATGACGTGTTTATGAAGCAAATAATAGCTAAACAGCTCGTAAACTGTCAGTTTTTAATGTGTCACCATCAGTCAACACATTTAAGAGTTAAAAGTAGTGCTATTTGATGATAGATTAGTGAAATAACATCAATGAGCTATGGGTACGTAGTTAGATGTGAATTACAAATGCCACCCATCCGTCCACCGTCTACCGTTTATCCGAAGTAGGGTCGGGGGTCATGCTGGAGCCTATCACAGCGCTCATAGGGGGAAAAGGCGCGGAAACCACCAGGTCAGGTCGTCATTCCAACTTGGAGCTTGAGAAGGCAGGTATTTTATTATTTATAATAAAATTCTCTCGTGAATACGTCTTCATTCAGCTTGCTATGGACCTAAAATTGAGTAAGAATGATCCCTTTTATATGTAAGGTCTTTATTTCCGTGTTACATGTTTAAATATGGGGGGGTGTACAAGGGCGAACCGAGTATGGGCCATAATGTTTAAACCACTTATTAACCACACGCTAAATCTTAGATAACTACGTTGTTAAGTGGTTTAAGTGGACGTCAGACTAAAACAAGGCTATATAAGAAAAATTCAATTCTGCTTTTATGGTGTCACATTACAGAGGCTGGTGCTAACATGGGTATGAACCAAATAGAAATGAACTGAAACACACCTCAGGGTTTTCGGACAAATGTGATGAAAATTATTTAATCAAGAGATGCTTCAGGAAATAAAGAATGGCTGTCCTCTGACTCTGTGCTTAAAGACACATCAGCCTTTAAAAACGGTGGGCAGCTGCTGGTGATAGGAAAGGCATTTAAAATTGCACAAATGGATAGATTAGCTCTCTGTTGGGGCTCTTACATCAGTGTAAAATGTTACTTTTTACATGTAAGTCTATTTTGTTTATATTAGCCATGTTAATATCAACAAACACAGAATAATGAATCATTAAAGAGTTCATATGTAGGTCCCTTAATTTACATAGCATGTTACATATTTAATGACGTGTAAATTGTCACCTCAACTGATGTAAGGTCCCCAAATAACTTATAAATAACTTATAAAAGTGCTCTAACAGGTATTTGTTTGTGTGTACTAACACTTAGAAACAAATTGTTTGGGATTTTTAAGCCAAAATAGGATAAGCAATTTACAATGAGGGGGGTCATGAATGTATTCATAAGAACCAGAAGATGTCATTTTTAATATTAGAAGTATTCATCAAGTAGTAGTTGTAGAAGTATTTTACAAAGTGCGTATTAGATTTTTAACATAATTTATATATTCTTTTATAAATGCTTCATATGGATGACTTCTATGCAAAGTATTACCAAAATCACCATCCTTTTGAAAACCTCGTGGATAATGTTTGTTTAAATGGCAGCAGGACACCATGGAGCCTGATGTCTTCACTGAGACCACATTTATGACCTTCTTGATGAACATGTGCCCGCGGCCCGAGATCTATGAGGTCTTCACTTCATAGTGAGTATGAAGTCCCATTGTCAACTTCACTTTGAATATGTTTGAGAAAGCCTCCGTTAATCACGACCTTTGTCATATTGCCAATCATATGCCATTCATATCGGCATATGAGTAATAGTAAAAGATAAGAATGGAAGCTTCATGAACATAGCAGGGCAAAATGCCAGTTTATCGAGTGAGCTTTCAATGCAAGACTTTCATCACTTTCATATAATTGTCAGAATGTGCTTGATATTGTGTTAATTTGTATTGAGGGAACAGAACAATGGTTAGATAAATTGGTGACGACTTTTAAATTTAATGAAATTAAACTTGTTTTTGAAATTATTACTATTACTATTACTATCCTTCTGCTATCAATGTACTGTTGCATGTGGCAAACTTCACCCTTTTGGCACTGAAGTTGGAGAAAAACAATTATGATAAAGATGCAGGTTTCATTTAAGTTATGGACTAACCCTTGAAGGCTAAACCAATCATTCACTTCATAGTAATGAATCCCACAACAACCACACTGGGCATACATTACCAGGGATGAACAGAGCAACTATTACTGTGTTGGCTTCTTTTCTGCAGCAAAGACACCAGGTAGGGGGTATTGATCGCTGACATTATGTAAAGTCAAGTACAACTTTCAGCTCTACCAAACCCTACATGACCAAGGACATATTTTCCAAGTTCCTCAATGAGAAGCAGGGGGACTCCAGACTCAATGAAGAGCTGTTCTCCCGTCTTCGGCCATACCAGGTCAAAGCACTCATTGATAAATATGAGCCTTTGTCCTCTAATTCTAATAAAGGTGAGTGACACCAATAACACATGGTGGAAGAAATGGAAGGCAAAAGACCAATTCATCATTCTATGTAACATTTGCACTGTACAAACAGAAGGGGTTTGACGTGGGTTTTTTCATCAAGTCCTCACACAACACATATCTGACAGGTCAGAGGGAGGAAGGCAGCTATGTCAAGTTAAACTGACCATGCTCTGTATTATTAATGCATTTCTCAAAGTCCTGGAACACTCCATTTAGTGGAAATAAACAGTTGCTTTGTCATTTAAGGTTAAAAAACACTAATGCAAAATGATGGCTAGTGTTCTGAGCTTATACCTTGAACTTTTGCATTAATTCAAGTATGGATTGTGACTTCTCATTGAGATCCACATATGTTGTGGTGCAGCAGACCGACAAACAAACACATTGTGGGGAAATTTCTTTGCAATTATCTTAGGATAAAAATACTTGCGATATTAGAATATGTAAATGAGATAATGTACGTTTCTGAGGAGTGGTTTGTTTAGTGTATTTACAAATTTGACATGTTCTTCCTGAAGATCATTTAAAGACAATTCAAGTTTATTTCTGGATAGTTTTTCTCTCCTGTCGCTGCATCTCTTCCCCTTCAACTGGTCAGTTATCTGGTGTCTCATCTCCTGAGCTGTATCGTCAGTGCTTGCTAGCTGGCTGCAGGTGGTTGGAGCTGGACTGGTGGAAGGGCAAACCCCCAGATGAAGAGCCCATCATCACCCATGGCTTCACCATGACAACGGAAATCCTCTTCAAGGTGTCTATACAGAGTTTTAGACGCTATTAATTGGTTGCCAGACATTTGCAGCCCTAACATATATTGCACTATAAAAAGCTCCTTTTTTTGCATGTCAGAATGATTATTTTTCCTGTAATGGAATGGTGACTTTTCCAGGGTGTTTCACTGCCTTTTGCCCAATGAGTGCTGAGATAGGCTCCAGCATGACTCAGTGACCCAATTTCGAATAAGCGGTTTAAGATGGATGGATGGATTTTTTATGTAAGTCAAGTCAATTTTATTTATTTTTAATTTCATTTATTCTGTTTAAATCAGCTTATATTGCACTTTGATATATTGTGTGCATTTAAGCCTTGCACATGAAAGGAAATTGACTAGGTAGAGGTGTGTGTTTGCGTAATGTATGTGTACATATTAACACATCGCTTATACACTTTTGGCCTTCGTAATTACCTTGCAGATTAATAAACAACTGAGACGATGTATAGGTATGACACTCACTATATGAGGGCACCTTCCAGTCATAATGGATGATATCATCTACACAGGAGATCTATACAGGAAGCGTTCACAATGAGACATAGCACACTATGGTTAAATAATTCAGAAGAGCTTGGTCCATTGTCATTACACACACAAACATTAAAACACATGTGTTTTTCTCATTCCCTCTCACTCAACACATCCTTTTAAGGGCAGCTAGTGCTCCAGTTCCCTTGGCACAGAGACTAAACACCTCCGTCCTGTTTCCTGTCAACCTCTAAATTTGATAGGTCTAGAGTAGACTGTAACTCCCCTGCCTAATGTTGTTTGTCATATTGTCTCAATGTTTAGGAATAATCATGGTTATGGCTATGTCAGTCTGTTTGAATATCATATTTATGTAGGTTGGTGTGCTCTGTTTGTTGGCAAATTTCATGTCTGTTTTGACCTTGTTATCTTGGGGAAGGCTCAATGTGAAAATTAGATATTCAGAGCCATGTCAATGGGGCAATGTGGTTAAGCATACATAAAAACACAGCACACACGTCTCTTGGTTGGTTATATGTAACAGGATGTGATTGAAGCCATAGCTGAAAGTGCCTTCAAGACCTCACAGTATCCTGTTGTCCTCTCCTTTGAGAACCATGTGGACTCGTAAGACCAAGTTTTTACCTCTAATTACTGTTTTATAAATCGTCTTTTTTCATTGTAACGCTCAGTGTAATGTCATCACACATGTAATAATGCTGTTATGGCATTACAGTAAATCGAATATTGTATTAAATATTGCAAAATAGCAAAAACAACAAGATTTTTGCTCAGTAAGTGACGGCAGTAACAGGCGTGTTGTATGCTTCAGGGTAAAGCAGCAGGAGAAGATGGCCAACTATTGCAAAACCATATTTGGTGAAGCCCTGTTAACAGAACCATTGGAGAAGTACCCTGTAAGTAGAACAGCTGCAGCACAACTTGCAGTCTTAAGGGTACTTATGTAAGGTTTTTCTAGAGGCAACATATTTGGAATCACTTTCAGTTTTTTTCATGTATCACGTGAAACAGTGCAAAATTCAGTTTCTGAGATATCAGATTGTACACCACTGTGACTGTTCTTTTATGTTGTTATCACTTTTGCTGAGGGCTATTATATAAGAAGATTCACTTGTCCCATCTTTTCACATATTTTATCCCTGCTAGATGTGCATATTGTAGGTCACTTTATCCGTCTCACATTTAATACTTATGGCGCTCCCCTCTGAATTATGTATTTGTATGAGTCCACATTAAATTACTTTTCATGTAAAAAGTTATTTATATGCCACTCTTGAATATAGATGTTACAAAGATCTTTATAATCAATCATAAACAAATAAATATATAACAAATATATAACATAGAATAAAAATTCAACATGACATAGAAAGAAACAGTCCAAGCTTAAAATGAACACAATAGGTCAATAAAAGGGCTTGTCTGAAAAGATGGTTCTAGAAGCCGCTTAAAATATTCCAGGGATTCTGAAAATCCAATAGATTATGAAAGATTATTCCAGAGATTTGGGGTTAAAACTACCAAGACTCGGTCACCTTTAATTTTTCAGTTAAAGTGGGGGATAGATAAAAAACTGAGGTTTGAGGAGTGGTCAGGAAGTTGAATGAGGAGCGAGGAGATAAGAAATATAACTGAGGGACAAGATCATGCTGTGTTTTAAATGTAATCAACAAGCTCTTGTAGGTTATTCTGAATGTTATGGGAAACCACTGGAGAGATGAAAGAACAAGGAGTAATGTGGGACCTATGGCTAGTTCTAATGAGTAGTCTCACAGCTGCATTTTGAACCAACTGTAAATGATTTTGTGCACAAAGGTATGTATACAGTCTATCTACTTCACAATCCTTTCTTTACTCATTAATCTTTGCCTGTTTGATTTGATCTCCCATTTGTCTCCAACCTTTACAAAGCTGAAACCGGGACAGCAGATTCCCAGCCCATCTGAACTCATGGGTAAGATACTTATCAAGACAAGAAGGGTAGTCATAAGAAGCCCTGCCAGACAAAGAAAGCAACCACACCAACCAGTGAATGGACCAAAGCTCCACCTATCACATCTCAAGAAACTAGTGCCACCATTGAGGAGCTTATTAACCCCACTGCATCCACCACCCAAGAGACCCGAGGTGGGTAAAATGGAGTGCCGACAGATCATGATGCAAGTGTCATGAAGCATATCTCAGGCTTCTTAGACGATCTATGAATGATGTTATGACGATACTGTTCTGTTGTATTTAAAATTGTAAGTTTTTACATGGTTAACCAGAGGGGGATCTGGCAGCAGAGGACAATGAGGAACAAGAGGAGACAGAGGAACAGGATGAGGAGAAAATGAAAACCTCAGATGAGGTAACCACCACCACCACAACTACTACTACTACTAATACTACTGCTGACTGTTCTGGTAGCCCAATGCCTGCAGGGATATAGTCTCAGTTCTTGGCTGTTTTAAAATTGTATTTCAACTAAGTAGGTATAGAGAACTGACGTAATTGAAAATAATGTTTGAGAATGAAGACACAGAGATGTGATTCCAGGAGGAACGAGACCAAATCAAATAATTTTCATTAAAAAAAGTAATTAAAAGTATCTATATATAATTAGGTCTTGATAAGTGATTTCAAAGACAATATGAATTGGACCAATATTGGATCTCTTCTGTGGGAGCGAACGGAAGGTGGCCTAATGGTAAAGGTGAGAGTTAGAGATGACCAATAAAACACTGGAGTCAAAGGTCGGAAATGAGGATTTTGGGCTGCTTTGATTTCTACTGATCTGCACAATCTTAACATGCTCTATGAAACGTTCCATATCCAATGAGTTGATACCAGTGCTGATGCAGAGACAAGTTATAATTTTTACTTTTTCCTGTCATAATTCATTCAGTTAATACCTGGTTAAATTCTCATAGGGCACAGCTAGACAGGATGTAACAGTTTACGAAGAGATGTCTCCCTTGGTCAACTACATTGAGCCCAGCAAATTCATCTCTTATGACAACGCCAGGAGTATGTCTGAGCTTCTTAATGTCATACAAAATGAACCTTTGTTGTAACTCCATATGTGTAAGGGAAATGTAATTTTTTTATGACCCTTCATACATGGTGATAATCACAAAAAATGTTAAAAAGTTTATGCTTAGTTTTTTTCCTATCAGGTCGACTATGCTTTCAAGGATACTTTCTATAGTTCCTAACTAGAAAAATGGGTCTCTAGAGTAATTGGTCCCACATAGGTTGCCTGATGGCACAGCAGTTAGCACAATTGCCTCACAGCAAGTAGGTTCTGGGTTTGAATCTCATCCCAGGTCCATCATAGATTGTTTGCATGCTTTCAGTTGTTTTATTTGCCGCATGACCAAGGCCGTTGGATTTCTTTTCTGCATTTAGCCCATCCTATTGTATTGCAGCAGTGAGTGCAGCTCCTGCGCAGCACTCGGGGAAAAGTTATTCTAAATTGAGCTTTGTTTACATTTGAATTATCTCTGAATTAGAGCAAACTTCATTTGGCACATATCTTACTGTACAATGAAACATTTACCCATTCATAAACCGTATTAGATGGAAACTTAAAGCATAACTCTGTTACACTAACAGAACTTATTTGACCCTAACAACTCTAATTTCTGCTCTTTTACAGAGAAAAATAGGAGTTGTGTCATTTCATCCTTTGTGGAAACTAAAAGAGACAGCATGATCTGCAAGAGTGCTGTTGACTTTGTGGAGTATCCTGTTGCACTTGTATGCCCTCATCCTTAAGATGGACAAATATCCAGTAGTCATTTTACGCTTTATCAAGTAATGTTTACAGTACTCCTCTATTAGACCTGAGTTTCTCCACATAATGGGAGAGGTTAGATCTTTTCCCAGCTTTCAGTTTTAGTTCAGAACTGTCTTCAGATGAAAACTACAGAGATAAAAAGAACTACTTATTGGCAACAGATGTGTAGGGAGACGGACATCAGATGAGCCATTAGTGAAGTAAATTACAACTCAGTGGGGCGATAGGCCATCCGGGTTTCCTCTTCCCATTGAATAGACTATCAACAGGGCCATAGTAAAGTTGCTTGATTTGGTCAGATATTTAATTAGTCACAAAATTGATAGGTAAATTCAGGTGATCCTAAACTGGCTTTTTCAGCTACAACGAAGGGCGGATGAGTAGGATTTATCCAAAAGGAACAAGAATGAACTCTTCTAACTATAACCCAGAGCCTTTTTGGAACATAGGCTGCCAGATGGTGGCACTCAACTACCAGACTAAAGGTACCACAGCATACATGTACACTGATAGCTACTTAAACAATCCTTATAGATGAGACAGAGAGACCTATTATGTATAATTTTTTAAAAATAGAATCTCACTTGCTTTAATCTTGGAAGTGAAACTTGACTGTACTTTTGCAATTGAATGTCTAGCTTTCACCACAGCATGTCAGTGTTGCTCCTTTTCAAAATGCACAAGGCTGATAGTTGCAGGTGTTCTGACTATGCCTCCATGCATTGTGGGCACGGATGAGCCTGTGTCTATTTTAAGATTTCCCCATGCAGCTGAACATGGCCCTGTTTGAATTCAATGGGAAGACTGGCTACCTCCTAAAACACGATGTTCTGCATCGCAGTGACAAGAAGTTTGATCCATTTTGTGATAAGATTGACACTATTGTGGCCAATATGCTGAGTATAAAGGCAGGTTCATTGAAAGAAAAGCTCAGCCTCTCACTTCTTTGTATGCCACTACTTACTGTTTCCTTGCTTATTTTGTCCCTATGATGCTGAGAGACGGGGGTCTTCTGCAGAAAATACATAGTAAAAATAATGTATTGGTTCAGCTTGTCCAATATGGATATTTCATGATGGGGAGGTCATAATTGATGGCATTCAATTGTGGGGGGAACCGTTTTAGATCAATGAACAGCAAGCACATAGATGAGAACTATTTTCTTTCTAGTTGTTTTCCAAGTAAAAAATCCATAGGAAGTGTGCATGTTCACGTTTATGTATGCTTACTTGCATTTGTTCATAACATTACTTACTTTGTTGAGGTTGCCTGTTTGGAGTCTTATAATTTGTTGTAAAGATATGCAGTCTATAAGAGAGTGTTTCCCATTGTATCGAGCAAGGTTTTCTGGCATTTGTAAGACCATGCCTTAATGCCGACTCTTAAATAATGGATTCAAACAGACACCTATGTACCCACCTATAGCCTGCATACACCCATGTTGTTGTCCAGTATGTAGGTCACTGACTTTTGCTCACCTCTCTCATCAGATCTATTCAGGTCAGTTCTTGACTGACAAAAATGTGAAAACAGGTGTGGAAATGGAGGTAATTGGGTTGCCAGGAGACACCAAGAAGAAATACCGCACCAAATGGTCCAGTACACCAAATGCCATTAACTCAATGTGGAATGAGGAACCCTTTGTTTTTGAGAAGATCTCTGTGTGTCTTGTGTTTGGTTTTTTGCTTGCATTTGTGTATCTGTATAATTACGTGTCTGATAGAGTAAGAGAGCACATGCATCTGATGGATATTTTTGGATGAGAAATGGAATCTGCACATTATCAGGAATTTTTAAAAAAACAACCATAAATAAGGAAAATGTCCAAACAAGGTTGTGATGCATAAAATGATTTAAATCTACAGTACATGGGATTTACATGCAGTCCTATTCATAATTCCTACAGCTGGTTTAAAACAATTTGTCCATAAATGTTTAACTCGTGAATGTGGTCAATTTGATGGTTACAGTTGCATAAGACTTTCAGGAAAAATTATATAGTTCATAGAGTTTTATGCCTTAAAGCATCGCAGCTGAATACCGAAGAGGAAGCCATAAAGTGTTGAGTGTCTAAGGAAAGGAACACTGCTGGAGCTAGTGATAGGATATATGGCAGAATGGACTTACAGTAGAGCTTAACAAGTAAATACTTCAAAATCGAGGTTGATCCATGTTTTTAAAAAAAAATATTTATTTTTGTTCGGCAGTAGTGAAGGAGCTGACCTTGATATATTTCTGGAACTGAGTGCTCACACACACCACTATGTAATACTGGTTCCATAGGTGTCACCAGGTTATAACAGTCTTAAGGATTGTAGTTTTAACATCACCAAAGCATCCATCCATTTGTCTATACAGCTTAATGTTTTGTCTATACATCTTGTTTATGTTTTATCCTTTTTTGTTTTAAAATTTGGATTAAATCCATCTTCTTTGTATTGAAAAGCTTCTGTGTAGATATTCTTTTTCCTTACAGTGAAAAATTTTCTGATTGTATGTATTTCTTATTGGCTTGATGCATGGGATTCAAGATTTTTTTGTGATTCTTATTATTGGGTTTTGGGATTTCCACACCTTTACTGCTATAGGGTAATGAAGGCTGCAAACAAACATGTTTAAAAGTGTTTTAACAAGTGTATGCAGGTTTAAGGTATTTGCAAGAGTTGATGTATATGTCAGAGCAAAAAAAAAAGAAACCTTAATATTAAAATGTTTCCATGTTATTGCTAATGCTGGTCTTGATACAACTATTGTTATGATATGGCTAGATCTTGCTACCTGAAATGGCCTCTCTGAGAATTGTTGTCCATGAAGAGAAGAGTAAATTCCTGGGACACAGAATCATCCCTGTCAACAGCATCCAATCAGGTGAGTGGAGGAGATTTCTCAAAAGATTGTTCATGTATCTTCTATCCAATACATCATTTGAAATGTCACCTAGTCAACTCAGGTCTTTTACCATGCTCTGCAGTGTTTGCAAACTGAGTCAGGAACAGCAGGCTTGTTTTCAATTTACAGAGATTTTATGCCCCGCAGGTTTCCATCACCTCTGCTTACGCAGTGATAGCAACATGCCACTCATGGTGCCAGCTCTCTTTGTGTACATTGAGATCAAAGAGTATATCCCTGCTGCCTTTGCAGGTGAACCAGCGTATGCTTTTTATTTTCACATTAAGTGATGTTACACTTTAATTCATATTGGCATGGTAAGACACAATGACATGATTCAAATTTGGAATATATGTGTTATAGAGGGGGGCGGCATAGCTCAGTGGGTAGAGCGGTCGTCTAGCAATCAGAAGGTTGCAGGTTCGATCCCCGGTCCTGCATACAGCATGTCGAGGTGTCCTTGAGCAAGACACTTAACCCCTAACTGCTCCCCGAGCGCCATATGTTGGCAGCTCACTGCTCCTATATAATAGGTTGGGTCAAAAATGCAGAGAAATCCAAATTTCCCCTTGCGGGACTGATAAGGGAATCCTTTCTTTCCTTTCTTTCTTTCTTTCATTAGTCGACCTCAGAGTTGATGTCAGCTTTTGAGGAGAGAAGGGTGCCAAGGTAGGGGATGTGATCAACGTTTAATCACTTTGTTGTCCAATTTTACATTGGTCTGGGTAAATGGCTGGAGGTTGATATAGGATCTGGGTCTTATTGATGTTTGTACTACACCTCTGTATCTACAAGATGACATGTATGCTTACATTCATGAAAGAGCATTGATGTAAATAACATGCCAACATATATTTCAGTATCTCTGATACATACATTCTCTACACCATTGCAAATTTCTCCGTGAGACTAATAAAGGAATATCTGACATTTCCTTATGGCATCTTACTTTCGCTTTATTTTGTC
>OMLC01055965.1:0-13943 GCA_900302585.1 Regalecus glesne
CATTGATTGATTTAGTTTGTCTCCCAAGAAATCCGTCAAACCCCTTGGCTGGGTTCTATTATTTTCATTCCATTCATTTAAAAGAAGCAGTATATTCTTCACATGTCACAAAGCCCTGGCCAAATGTTCCGCTTCCACCATGTATATGTCAAGATGTGGAAGAAAACCCCTCTCGCGGAGTCACTTGGACTCATCTTGGAGACGAGCAGCCTCGTGCCGTACCGAGCTGTGAGGTGCTGCTGCTCAGTAGGTCTGTGATAATCTCAGCATGGATCAGTCTCATTCTCCTCCTCTCTGCAGCCAGGCTGTACTCCATCTGCTCCATCTGCGTGCGAGGGATCACCTGCTTCAGCTGTACCTGTGTTCAAACACACAGGACACAGACACATGATTGCACAAACGCATGGCTAACACGAGCATGCGACACACGTGCACATATAGAAATATGAACGGAGGACATGAATGCACGAACACAGAGATGAAAACACATGCATGTGGCCACATATGTAAGCACACAGACTCGTGCATATGTGCAAACCCAAGCATACTTATTCTTATATAAAAACCTCACACATGCAACCTTAACAAATATGTATACAAATGTGAATGCACCCAAACAAGCTCAACCACACTGAAGTGTACACATGAGTACCTTGACTGCAGGAATAAAGCAGAGACACACGTGCAGAAACATGCAGTCATTGACAGAACGTATGTAGTTGTCCTACACACTCAGGTTGAATCAGTGTTCTACAGCATGCCTTTGGGTCAGTAGCCATGGCGCTCTCTCTGTGTTCCGTTACCTTCCCGGCCTCTGTCCGTCGGGCCACAAAGCTGGCGAAGGCATGGCTGACCTTCCACTGCGTGTCAGCGTAGAGATCCTCGCAGGTGACCAGAATACCCACCTGAGAGAGTGAAGGACATTATCATACGTTTAGCCATAAGAAGCTGTGCCAGCCTCCCTCAGACTGAAATGATATGAAGGAATGTTGAAGAACGGGCCTCCACCAACCTCCATGCTGGAAGTAAAGGCTCGGTTGACCTTTGCTAGGATGTTGACAACCTGTCCCACCCTGGAAGGAGACGCAGAAGATGTTTACTATCAACACTGGGCTATGGTTATAATATCAACATGGCGTGGAGTCCTCTGCTGTGAGGCATCAAGACTATGACAGAGTGCATCCAGGGGAGGGGGGGCTGGACAAAGTGGGCATCTCCTGTGTGACGTAACAGACAGGACATTTTCACCACCTTCATCTTGCAGTTTTCACAAATGAAGAGTAATCTGTGGCTGACTGGAGATTATCCAGTGGGAGTTCAGTCTCTGATTGGCCGTGTTGGCGTTGTGACGGATGAGCTATGGCGGAATGTGAAAAGTGCATTTCATGTGCGTGAACGCTCCTTGACCCAGTGGAGGGGTCGATGCATCCTCACCCTATGGTGTGTTCAAAGTGGATGTCATCCACAGAGGCTGTGACGCAGGAGCAGCCTGCATGTCTCTCAGCTGGGAGAGGGAAGACAGACAGACACATGGATCAAGCATCGAGATGACCAACAAGACAAAGGACATTTCTGGCTGAGACTGAAGAAGAAGAAGAAGAAGGAGGAGGAGGAGGAGGAGGAGAAGAAGAAGAAGCAGTAGCAGCAACAGCATTATTCATGTGTCAGTTTACATACATACAACAGAATGTGTTCTCTGCATTTAACCCATCTTGTTGTATAGGAGCAGCCGGCAGCTGCAGTGCCCGGGGAGCAGTTAGGGGTTCAGTGTCTTGCTCCAGGACAACTTGATATGCTTTCTGCAGGGACCAGCAATCGAGCCAACAATTCTCTGATTATGAGACGACCGTCCTACCTCCTGAGCTATTCCGCCCCTCTACAACTATGACATCAGGCATACTGTATTTCTGGGTTAAAGGTGGTTACTAATTACTTCATCAATAAATAAGTAATTGATCAATGTGTCATAACTCAGAGACTACCCGTTATAACATATTGATTGAGACTTTTCGGGTTGCCAGGTTGGGAGCCCACATTCTCAATGAAAAAGAGTCTCCAGATATACTCTCTCAGAAACCATGTGACTCGGTGAGGACTGAGGATTCCCCTCTTCAGCAAGCCGCTTGTGAAATAACAGTGAAAGTGTCTCGTAATGCATACACATGGGCCGAATTTTGCAGACCGACTGTGATGGACGATGAACTTGTGCTTGCAGATGATCAAAATCTCTTCTCCTCCAGTTTGGACCATTTTGACAACCCGGCAAAATGTGCAGATCTCACTTAAGACCATTACGCCCACAGGTGAAGATGGATAATGATTAGAGTGGATTAGGTCCGGTACATCTTATAGTGCAGCATATCAACTCTCTTGGCCCTGACTAAGGCACTGCTCTTATGGTAAAATCCTTTGCCAGCAAATCGGATCCTGTCTGGCAACCGATCTTTCAGCCCTCTGTAGACACTCATCCCACTCCGCTAGCTTGGAAGACATGCATAAAGCCTCTTCCAAAACAAAAACAAAGTCGTAAAGAGTCCAATGACTTGGGGCCAACAGCACTTACATCTGTTATTAGGAAACCATTGGAAAAGATTACAGGCCAACATCTCAACAGAGCAGCAGGTAACGCACAAGATCCTTCTCCGTTTGCCTCCGAGAGGCCACAGCATGGGGGATGCAATTGTCAGGCTTTTGCAACTCGTTTCCAAACACCTCGACAAACCTAAAACATATGTCAGAGCTCTTCTCATCCGCGCTCAGCAGCAGCTCAGGCTGCGCTGCTGCTGCTGTCCACGATGACTCAGGCACAGTCCAGAACATATTCACTGGCACGCCTCTTTTCAGACTAGTGGAGGACACGTGTTCCTCTCTGATCAGGACTCAGGTCAAGGCTGAAGGACTAAGGTCAAGGCTGCACTAGCTCACCTGTGTTGTTCGCCTTATGCCCAGCTGATCACTCAGCCTGTGGGCCCAACCGGCATCTTCTCAACTACGCCGATGACTCCACCTTAAGAAGAGGAGGGTCCATTTTACATCTCAGGGTTGGTCTCCACATTGTGGGGGTGGACACCTACTTAGATGGAGCTTGGGGAATTAAGGCCGGATGCCCTTCCTGATGCCCCACAGTGGGGTGGAACCCACAGCCTCTGGGTGGCTCGTGAAGCACACACTCTACCACTGAGCTACTGCAGCCCCCCCCACCCCACAAATAAAAAAAATCTCAAGAGAAGGATTCATTCATGTGTCATAGTTCATACATATAATGACATGTGTCTTCTGCATTTAACCCATCCTAATGTACAAGAGAAGTGAGCAGCTGCAGCACCCGGGGATCAGCTCCAGTCCTTTTCCCACTGCCTAGCATGGGGGCACTGGCAGGAGCATTCAGCTGAACATGCATGTCTTTTAGATGGTGGGAGGAAGCCTGGGGAGGGATTCAAACCCAGAACCACCTTCCTGTGAGGCAACAGCGCTGACAGCTGAGTCACCATGCTGTCCACATCTTACTGTCCTGCTGGCTGACAGACTGTACCAGTGTAACGTTGACTGGCTATTAGAGCAGTGGGATAAAAACATGGTTATTATCAAGACTGATCAGACACAGGACATTATTTTGGCCTTCCTCCCCACTGTCAGCTTCCTCTGATGACAACTCACAATGTGGAAACCCGTCCCTTTATACAAATACATGGCTGCTAGGATGGAAGCCAGCCTGACGTGGAGCCCTCATATAGAATTGACCAGTAAGAAGGTACAGCAGTGTATTTACTGTCTTGGTGGACTCGGACCCTCTGGAGCCCACAGACGGGTTGTGTTTGTCTGTTCTTCAGCATGTCAGCTGTGCTGCAGTAAGGCTTGGCTCTGCAGCCTGTCTGTGGGAAACCTAAAGCTAAACTACAGAAGTGTCTCCCTGCATGCTCAGTAATCCAGGAGAGGAACTGACAGAAGGCTGTATTAGTTCATTTGGATCCCACCTTAACATAACATAACCTTCTGTGATAAGCTGTAGGATCAAATCCAAATCTGTGTGATGATTTCAGGTCTACCTGTGGCACACGTCCTCTCGAGCCACTCGCCAGAGAAGACTCAGACTTACTGATAGCATCTCTTCTGACTCCTCGCATGTTTTAAACAGAGACTTCTGCCCTCCCATATGTCCTTTAGATCAGCTCGATTTAAATAAAACAGCCTTAGCGGCAAAGCTCAGTGGGTAGAGCAGTCTTTTGGCAATCAGAAGGTTGCAGGTTCGATCCCCGGCCCTGCAGACAGCATATCGAGGTATCCTTGAGCAAGACACTGAACCCCTAACTGCTCCCTGAGCGCCATATGTTGGCAGCTCACTGCTCCTATACAATAGGATGGGTTTAAATGCAGAGAAATCCAAATGTCCCCTGCATGCAAAACTAATTTCAGTGCAGACTGACAATAAGGTTGCATCATATTGTAGCAGCAATGGCAAACACAGTAGTTAGGGTCCAGATTCACAAGAGGTTCAGATAGCTCCGTCTAATCATGTGGTTTCTTGGAGAATGTCTAAGTGGACTCTCCTCTCATGTGCTACCAGCAACAGGGCTAATGCTAAGTAGCATCATTTTACAACATTAATAACATTTTGTAGTTCATAACTATAGATATGAACTGTTTAGTGCTCAGTAACTGAAGTAAACCTTCGTGTAATGTCTTAACGCTTAGCTGCTACGGCATCTATCTGGACACCGTCCTTCTGAGCGTCTCTTGCTATATATAGGTCATTCTGGATGTGTGCCAGGGTTTGTGGTCCCATCTTCCTACCGGAGAGGCAGGCGGTGGAGTCCATCCATTTCAGCAGCTGTCCGACACTCAGCTCCCCACAGTGGTTGGCGTGGCAGGGCAGCACGATCTGGCTCATCTTCACCTCGGTGGGGTTTCTGTACACCTCACCGCTCTCCAGAATGAACAGAGGCTCCCGGATGGTGTCTGCCTCCGTACCCTCAGACGCCATCGCTGGGCAGCTAGAAGAGAAACGACACAGGGGAAGGCATGGGACATATGTTCAGTCCTGCTCTTAAAGATGCCCGGATGGATGTGTGTCATACAGTGATGGCACTGAGTCAACAACACACTCGTTTTTTTTCATCCATCCATCATCATCATCCGCTTATTTGACGTCGGGTCACGGAGCTGTGCTGGAATCTACCCCAGTGCTCACTGGGTGAGAGGTGACCCTGGACAGGTCACTATTCCAACACAAGGCTTGAACAGTTAGAGGTTCAGTGTTTTGCTCAAGGACACTTTGACATGCTTTCCACAGTGGCCAGGGATGGAACCACCAATCCTCTGATCACCAGAAGACCACCCCACCTCCTAAGCCATGACCCCAATTTTAACAGAATATCGCCTGATGAATATCAATAATAAATGCTAAGTCTGCTGTGATTTGTGGGATAAAGTGATAAAACCCGATTATTTGACCAAAGTCTGAGCTGCCTGGCCCTTGGCCCTCCGTTTGTGATTCTCTGATTCGTCTGAAACAGCGACTGCTGCACAGTGAACGCACTTCAGATGTCCCAGCCAGACAGGGCCACAGAGATCTGAATCATCATCATGAGACAGAAATGATCTTGCACATCGCAGGCTGAATGTAGGCTGACTTTGTTTGGCTCCCTGCTGCCGTTTTTATGATGCAAAGTCTGTGACTGCACGGTGGGTTTGGTTCAGTGCCACTGCTTCAACAAAGGCCTGTTTGTTTCCTCCCAAACAAGCAGCTTGAAGTAAGCTGCAGCTCAGTTTTTCATCTGAGGGGCTGACTGCTCTCATGGTCTCTCCTCCAGCTACCTGGGAGGAGCAGGAGGTGTGGGAGCCCCATGCCTGTAAAGGTACGTAGAAAAAACACTGCACTGCTCCCCAGGCTTCATTTATCACCAACCAACCGATCGATCAATCAATAGATCAATCAATCAATCAATCAATCAATCAATATAGTATAGGTCATAGATTAAACTGCAAATGCTTTATATATACAAATGGTCAAATAACGCAGATAAACTGTAAGAAAATAACAGATGGATGATGACCGAATAAAACCAAAACTTTATTTGGACTAGCTTCACCGCACAAGACACGCCAGTCGTCACTAGTGTGCCGCCTTCATGGCGACCGGGTCGACGCTATTTGCGGAGATAAAAGCGACACTTCTGCCCCAGCACCACGTCACCCTGCAGTCCACTGACAGACAGACACATCGCTGCAGCAGTGACCTCCACGGCAACTTGACGAGGAGAATAAAAACTTCAACCCACTCGCGTTTTCACCAACCTGGTCTGCGATGACTGTCAGGCTGCTGCGGGAGGTCGAACTCTCTCACGGCCAAGTTGGTTAAATCCCATGAAGGAGCTCGACGGTGTGGATCAGAGCAGAGGACAGAGTCGCATTCTTCTGACGACCCACACACACCCACACACACAAACAGAGAGAGAGAGAGGGGGGGTGTTATGTCTCTGGTGGGCCTACTCACCCTCTTCTCAAGCTGCTGACGTCCGAGTACCTGAAAACACCAGCAGGCAAGGGGCGGTCAGAAGTCTGCAGCTGCCCCCCTGTCCCAGTCCTGGACCTGCTCCATGTCTGTCTCTCTCTCTCTCTCTCTCTCTCTCTCTGTGTCTCTCTCTCTCTTTGTCCCCCCTCTCTTTCTCTCTCACACACACATACACACACGTGTTGTCACAGGGTGGTAGTAGCCCCCCCTCCTCCCCCCGGTAGTGTGGCTACACCGAGTCCAATTTTTAAGGTGGAACTCCTGCAGGGTCTCTGGTGGATAGTTTAAAGAGACCGAATCCAATAAAGAGAGAAACGATTAACGATCACGGCCATTGCCTGGCTTGGGTAACTGCAGGGCTTATTGATCAGGGCTCACCCCTGTGTCCTATTCAACAGATTTAGTAACTTGGCACAGAGGCCCACTCAGGATACTACCGTGTTTCACTGGGCCAGTTGACTTTAAAGATATAGCCCCTGATCTTCAGCACAAAGACAAGCAGCACCGATTGAGTAGACATGTAATGTGCACTCTCCCTATATGTATGTATGTATGCATGTATGTGGTATATGTGAAGGTTTGATCATTGTGGACCTGAGAACTGCTGCTTTAGCTGTATTTTTGTGTCATCCCGTGGTGTATTTTTATATGGATCTATGTGTCTGATTAAAGTAAGATTTAAGATTTGTAAACCATAGAGGAGATTATTATTATTATTATTATTATTATCTCTTTTAATTCCATTATAATTCAATTATCCTCACTGGGCTACAGTGGTCAAATGTGTTTCAGGAACTGGTGAGCCAGGTGTTGTGGGTTCAAACCCACCGCAGGCCTTAAAGGCCTTAAGGCCTTAAAGCCTTAATCCCCCAAACTCCATTTAAGTCCATGTCTACCCCTACAACGTGGGGACTGATGGTGACAGGTAAAACTTGACCTCTCATGACTGATTATGTATGTAAACTGAATATAGGTGAATATCTGACCTATGATTTATCACATTCGATGAATATAAAACAGATGCTGGTATCTTTCACACTGCAGCCATCCACTTGGTCCTTTTACCACTGGAACCAGTCATTAGCAGAGAAGAGGAGAACCAGGCCCCTCCTCCAGATGAGGACGTTGTGGGATGAAACCCATGAGCTCCCACTCCTCATCACACTGCAGAAGAAGCAGTGATCAGGACCCCAGTCGTAACAAGTCAAGTAGCCTGCTTCATTCATACCTTCTCTGCATGGGTAGGAATCAACTACAGACTCCTTTACAGAAAAATGATACAAGAGAAAATAAAGTAAAGTAAAGACATATAAGTAAATGTATCTAAATAAAAGTTGCATATACACACAAATACACATGAATAAAGCAATCACTATAAAACAGGTAAATATAAACCAGAAGGTATAACAGAGTTAAGCCTAAGTATGTCAAGGTAAGAGTAGAAATCAATAATCAAGTATAAAAAGCAGTTATGGTGCGTCATATGTGATCAGTCCTCAAGGATACTACAGAGGCGGTCATCAGATATTACAGAGACGGAAAGGCTGAACTGGTGTTGTGTGCATGCTATTTATTGAGAAGTCTGGGCTGTACAAATGAAACTGACATGACATGACTTGTTTCTAGAAGGACGGGGACACATGTCTTGTATAGGGTTCACTCCTGGAAGACTTGCGGGGCCGCTGCTTTGGCTTTATAACCGTGTCGTGTCGTTTTCATGTTCTTGGACCTCGGCGTCTGGTCGTCAGATATGACTGATAGCACGGTGGAGAAGTTGGTTTAGCTTTCGGCCAGACCACAGAGACCCCATGTGAACCGCTCAGCCTGTCACCCCCACCCCCGCTCTGCGCGTCATATCTCCCTATAGAGGACCTGATAGCGTAACGGCAGAACTGAGACCCTCCCCCCGGGTCCACACAGAGAAGGCGCACCTTAAGAACGTCCCCGCACGCTGATTGGCCAGCAGGGGACGCCAATCACAGAAGTCCCGCCCTCTTCCCGTCGCCCAGGCTCGGTTGAGGCGTGCGGGGCTGGAGCGCCGGAGGGTCGCGGCGGCCGTGATGGTCTGACAGATGAACTAGCGAGCAGAGAGAACCAGTAGGCGGGCGTCCTCCCAGAACCACCATGTTCCCCAAAGGCAAAGGCACCCCGGTGCCATCGGACGGCCAGGCGAGAGAGAAGTAAGCAGAGGGTGGAAAAACCCATTTTTTAAATTGTTATTATCGTTAGTTAAGCCCCGCAAGCGGCTGGCGCTCGGTGTGCTCGCCGGACAGAGGCGATTTCCTCCTACCGAGGCTGGAATTGAATGAACCGCCTTGTCTTCTCGCCATTCCTTCCCGGGTTCGCCGAGCCGCTGCCCCCCGGGCTTGTCTCCGGGGTCCGTCCTGGCTGCTCCGGGTGGATGTTCCGTACATGTTCGCCGGCGTTTCAGAGGGACGTTGTGGGGTTCTGGTGCGGATCCGCCGAGCTTCTTTCTTTAGGAGGAGCACAACAACAACAGCGTCCGTCTATATTGTGCTGCGCGTCTCTGCATGTAAGGCAGCGTTGTATTTCCCCTCAGCCTATCACGGCACCAGAACGCTCCAGCCCGGCTCCACACCGCCGCCGCTGCTTCTGGTTTAAATGTTAAACCAGAGGACGATGCCTCGCCTCATCCTCTGTTCTCATTATCCGTGTTGTTTCTGGTCTATCTGGGATGGAGCTGAACCAGGGGCTGGCTGACTGCACAGTCCCCATTTAATTGTTTGGCACAGGCTATTGGCAGCCATTGTTCCGAGGGGCCTGTACCCGAGTGCATTCAGCATGCATGTGGAAGGTTTCATCATCAGCTAACATGCTGGTTACTTCATACTGGTCTGATGTCGAGGGGATGGTTTGAAACCGTGTTTTCCTCTACACAGGTTGGCTCTGTACGTCTACGAGTATCTGTTACACATAGGAGCACAGAAGTCTGCACAGACGTTCCTGTCGGAGGTAAGGAGGCGTTCTGTGTGACAAGTTCAGCCACATCTTTGTGTCGCATATAGAAAAAAATCACGTCTTCATAGGACAAAAAAATTATTCATCTTGCTGTAATTATTACTGATAACTGATCATTTTCATGGTTTTTCAGGCACTTCATGGTATTTTTTTGCTTGCGGTACCACCATGTGCCTTAGTTCCCACCAATGGTCTTGACCTGTTATTACTAATGTTATTGTCATTGTCATTACTATTATTAATAATAATGCAATAATATTAATAACAATGATAATAATAATAATACAACAACATATTATTGTTATTGGGGCCGCAGTGGCTGAGAGGTAGAGTGCGCACTTCAGGAATTGACAAGGCAGACATTGTGGGTTGGAACCCACTGTGTGGTGTCAGGAAAGGCATCCGGCCTTAATCCTCCCCAAGCTTCATCTAAGTTGGTGTCCATCCCCACAACATGGGGACTGATGGTGACACGTAAAGGTGGACCTGTTGTTCCGGGACACCAGTTTCAAATAGTTCTGTTCTTACTTTTCCTCTACAACAGGTCGATGCTTAAAGCCTCCCTGTGAAATGTGGCTGTCACTCTGTGGTCAGTGGAATCAGGCCTGTTTGTAAAAATGAAAGGTGCTGACATTTCCCTGCAGGCTGAAGCCGTGACCTGCCTCTCCTTCCACAGCTGGCGTTGGTGTTGGCACATAGTTAACTCTGCATCATGTTGGTGCAACACATCAGATGAGATTTAGTTTTCCGTCTCAACACCGATGACACCATTTAAATACCAACAGCTCTGAGGTCGTGTTGTTTGGGTGAGAGAGGTGTTTTTTTTTGTCCATGTTTCCCTCTGGCCTACCCTCTCTGAATCTCCCCCTCTCCTAGATCCGATGGGAGAAGAACATAACACTCGGAGAACCCCCTGGATTTCTACATTCCTGGTGGTGGTAAGCGGTCATGTTTTTACAGTCCTGTAAACATGTGTCCAATGGTTGTTTGTGTGGTTTGGTTCTTCATTTTTTTTCTGTTTTCTTTGGAACCTGTCTTGTCAACAGTGTATTCTGGGATCTTTACTGCGCTGCACCAGAGAGACGAGAGACTTGTGACCACTCCAGTGAAGCGAAGGCCTTCCATGATTACGTGAGTGCCACTCCCATGCCAAACTGTTCCTTGTTTCTTCCTGATCGCGTGCTGAAGGACGCGGCACATTTTCTAGCAAAGCCTCAGAAGAGGTGTGCGTCATGGGTTACTGGGCTGAGTTGGGATTCGTTCTGTGGAAGAAGTCGGAGGAAATTTCCTGGTTTACTTTGTTTGCACCTAAGTTCTGACAATAGCTTCCAGGAGGACCCTTCAGGAGCATTATTGCTACCTGGTTTCTTTTACGGCCCCACACCTTTTGGGTCTAGACATTCATTTTTGGTCCTTAAAGTTACAATTTGTAACTTTTCTCCAATAAATGGTTATTTATCCATCTGAAGCGTGATGGTTGTGTGGTGGTGGTGGTGCTGGACAGTCAGTCAGCATCCCAGTAGAACAGTTTGGTGTAGGTGGATGTAGGAGGCAGAGAGAAACAGACCTGCTGACTCTGATTCTCTGGGACTACAAACAAGGCGCAGCAGCCATTGTGGCTGGTGTGCCATCAGCTCAACAGTAAACAGTTCCACCCTTGTAGAAAGGGATCCAGGGAGCTAACACAGACAGTCTGATCTATTACAAACGATATGGAAACACTGATGCAGTCATATTGATTACCATGGCCACATCGGCATCACGTTTCACTCTTTCTTCTTCCTCTGGAGTCATTTCCAACACGTGTGTGTTTGCGGATGCACCAGTGTTCATCCTACCCGGTCAAAAGATTTCAGCAGCATTACATAGAGACTGGACTCCAACCACGGAGAAGATGACTGGTAGGATTTTCGAACTTGATGCCACGTTCCAGATTTATCAAATAAGTATCGATTAATGGGGAAGTCACAGATTTCTGGCCTTGCCCAAAAATGTTTTCTCAACTGCTGATTTGTTGCATTTTGTGGTTCAGAAAAGTTCTCAACAGTAGACATTTTATGTAAGTATAGGTGGGAGTCATGGATGGTGTTTTCCTCTGTGCTCTGGCTGCTGTAGACTTCTGTCTGCCTGACATCTTGTCTTTTTGCTGGGTCAAATAATGCTCTGAAGCAGGAGCTCGCAGGCTTCTGAGAAAATGATGCTGACGTCAGCGTGTCCTGAGTCAGACCTGTCAGTGTGCTCTCCCACTGGGCTGTACCATGCTCTGAACCACCCTCCATGCCAAACAGGAAAGGAAAACAAGCTGGCTCTCCCTCACCACACACTTTGGTCCGCTCCTTTTCTTAAACTCGGTCAAAATCCAGCGCCTGCGTGTTGACTAGACTTGTTTTAAGCTGTTTTTTGGGGGCTCAGATGAATCCATCTGCCTCAGACTGGACTGATGTCTTCTGGCTCGAGCAGATGTTGAAATTTGACACTCTTGGCTTCACAGGCTGCTAATACAATGAACTAATCCTACAGGTTGAGAAATATAGAACTGGTGTCAGGTCCTGAACTGTTCCTAAGTGGACAACAAGCGATGGTCCCGTGGTCTCTTCCTCTGCTTATGACAGGATTTTTTTTCCATGTGTATTGTGTTTTCATGCTGGGGGAGTTTTGGAGGCCTTCGACCATTCTCACCATCTTCCTGTGCGTTGACAAGCTAGGATTTTGACAGCTAAGGGAGTCAGAAGGTTTTGATAGAAGGGTCGACCTGCCATCATTGAAGTGATGAGTTGAGCCGCTTTGTAATTTGTGCAGCTATGAGGTAGAATTCAAGAGGATGGAGTGCATATTGGATGAGAACCACCTCAGCAGTGAGGCAGCAGAAGCCGCTTTTTGTGTCTCCTTCAGGCTTCGATGACAGACGCAGCACCACACATACGAGACACAGCAGAAAGACGCATCAAACTTTTCCCAATGAACAATCTTCTTGTTTTGGTCACATGATGGAAAATTAAAAGGAGAGGAGGAGGAGGAGGAGCAGGACGCTTCTCCAGCTAGTTCGATGAATGGCTCATAATGTGAGGCTTTGGCTGGGCCATAGCCTCGGGCAGCACGGGGTTAAAATGGAGATGTTGGTGCTGCTCAGGGCAGATAGGGTTGTCAGGGCAACCGGCCTCCTGATCTGGCAGGTGACCTGGGAGCCGGGAGAGAGGGAGGCTAGTGTGGCGATCTGCCCTTTCAGCCATTGCATTCCTCATTACTCGCACAGACAAAAGGAAAGGCCGCTACATAATTCACCTCCATAATTCATCCTCTGGTAGGTTAGCGGATGTGTCTAGCCTTTGCCGCTGTTGATCAGACGTCTCTCTCACGGGTTACGAGAGGTTTTAATTGCCTGATGATTGTGCCTGAAGGTGTAGGGTCATGAGGAAGAGGCGAAGACCTCAGAAAAACTTGTCCCAAACTTGTCCCAAACATTTCCCAAACTTGAGTTTGGGAAATGTTTTCCATCAAAGTTGTTCGCGTTTCTAACTTCTATAGTTTTATTCACAGATTTTGCCCCCACCAGATATTCCAATTTGAGTATGGTGAATTTGACAGCTTGAATGATACATCAGGACCTGCAGTGCCTCTGAAATATTGTTTTATAGATACACAACAAAGAGGTGAATCAGTTCAACTGGATCAGAAGTTTATTTAGAAACATTTTGTCACTCAACAGACTGAAGAAGTCACCTGGTGAGTGATGAAACGTTTCTAAATAAATATCTGATCCAGTTGAACTGATTCACCTCTTTTTTGTGATATCCTTACCTGGATTATTGAGCATACATCAAGACTTTTATAGATACAGTATTACACCTTGTATTCCAGTATTACATCTTATATGGGATATTTAGAATAGAGTAGTTTTATTAGCCACGAGCAAGGCCGATGGAACTTGATCTCTGCATTTAACCCATCCTGTTGTACAGGAGCAGTGAGTGCAGCCACCATGCAGCACTCAGGGAAGAGTTAAGGGTTCAGTGTCTTGCTCAAGGACAGGTCCACGTGCTGCCTGCAGTGGCCAGGGATCAAACTACCAACCTCTGATGACTAGATGACTGTCCTACCTCTTGAGCTATGCAGCCCCCTATATTACCAGAGAGATCCATTTTATTTGACACGATTAGTTCTCACATTGTGGGGTAGACATGGACTTAGATGGACCTTGGAGTATCAGGGCCATCTAAGTCCTTCCTGATGAGCTGCGATGGTTTTGAACCTGCAGCTTCTGGCTCATCAGTTCCCAAAGTGTTTGATTTACTACAGAGCTACGTTGCCCCTTGTTACCAAGTATTACAAATATGGTAAATATTTACCACGATGCCTCTATTATTATTATTATTATTATTATCATTATTATTATTATTATTATCATCATTATTATTATCCAATGTCAGCCGCTTATCTGAACTCGGGTCGCGAG
>OMLC01055970.1:0-10680 GCA_900302585.1 Regalecus glesne
ATTAAGAATAATTTGTATACAGTGAGGTTTAACAAAACATACAAATTGTTTCACAACTTTTTTAGAGCTTGCAGAAGCAGCTGTTATTGGCCTCTCTGGGTCCTGGACTGGGATGCCATCCTCTTTCTCTCAAGGTAAAAGATTCAGAATCATTTTATTGGCCATGTGGATTTTCACATACAGGGAATTTTACTCCAGTTTCATGACTCTCACTGGCACTTCATATAGAATGACAGCACAACAATCTTCAGTTGTATACATGAGGATTGACTATATACATGTGAAAATATGAGGTGATAGTATACAAGTACAATGGTGCAGAGAATGGATCAGAGAAATACATATTAGAAGGTTACTTATATACATGCTTGAGGTAGATGGATATGACATCATACCAGTATACATAAAATGTACGGTACAGTATATATGAAATATACAGTTGGAACTTGAAAATGTTCAGAGTTCATTTGAATGTCAGCCCATGGAAAGAAACTTTTTATGTGTACAGTGCTTTGTAGTGCCAACCAAATGGGAAGAGGTGGAACAGGTTGTGAGCAGGATGTGATGGGCTTTGTATTTTGACACTATGTAAAACACATTAACAGCTTTAAAATATAACTTGCCTAGATCAAATGAACATATTCTTATTCAATTTAAGTGTTTCTATTAACAATACAATGAATCCCAGGAAACAGAAGCCACATGAACAATTATGAGATGACTTCTCACTAATTGAGACCCCCAGGGCAACCCCAGAGACTCCCTAGATGTAGACCATTCACTTAGACGATGCCACCTTAACCATTCCAGATCGTATATTTTTTAACCGTAACCCCCCCAACCCTGTTCCTGGCCCTAACTTCAACCCTAATCTTCACCACTAGCAACCCTCAGGTGAAATGATATTACCATGTCACACTGTCTATCCCAAGCTTTTTCTCATTGTCTTCAAACTTCAGTGTTGCTTTCTGCTATTAATTATTTGTCTTGTTTGAATGATCAATTTGAACATGAATCACATATTTTCATCGGTGTCCTTTTATCAATGGATTTCAAACCAAACACTCTTAAGTTTATGTAGTTGTTAAATACAAATATAAAAGAACTGGGCTGTATGGTTAAAATGTGCATACAGGGTGATTGTTCACAGACAAATTTAAAAATACATATGAAGATAACATTGATGGATATAAAAGGTTCATTTGACTCTAAACATCACACCAATATGTGCTTTTTTGAACATCCCATTCTAAAACCACGGACAGTATTAATATGGAGTTAGTCCTGCCTTTGTTTCTAGAACAGCCTCCACTCCTCTGGGAAGGCTTTCCAATGGCTTTGGGAACATGGCTTTTGGGATCTGCTCCCATTCATCCTCAACAGCATTAGTGAGGTCAGGCACTAATGTTGGGGAGAAGTCCTGGCTTCCTGTTGGTGTTTCAATTCATCCCAAATTTGTTAGATGGGATTGAGGTCAGGGCTCTGGGCAGGCCAGCCCAAACCCAGTGATCCATGTTTTTGTGGACCTTACTGTGTTCATGGTTGCTTTGTCATTCTGAAACAGGAAAGGGCTTTCCCCAGCCTCATGCCAACACATTGGAAGTATACAATTCTCTAGAATGTCATTATATCCTGTAGTATTAAGATTTCTGGAACTAAGGGGTCTAGTCTTATTCCTTTTCCACCCAACTCTAATATAAGTGCCATGCAGTCAGGCAGGTAGCATTCTCTTGGCATCTTCTAAACCCAGATTGGTCTATCAGACTGCCAGATATCAAAGAGTGATTCATCATTCCAAAGAATGCGTTTCCACTGCTCCAGAGTCGATTGGCAGAGGGCTTTACACCACTCCAGCCAACGCTTGGCATTGCACATGGTGATCTTAGGGTTGGGTGTGGCTGCTCGACCGTGGAAACCTTTCTCATGAAGCTCCAAACAAACAGTTCTTGTTGCTGATGTTGCTTCCAGAGGCATTTTAGGACTCAATAGTGAGTGTCGCAATTGATTTTTGCACGCTTCAGAACTCCGGATCCCATTCTGCAACCCTGTTCATTCTAGTGCATTACAGCTGAGCTGCTGTTGCTCTGAGACATTTTCACTTGACTTACAGTCTGCTGGGGCAGAGATTTGACCAACTGGGATGTTGGTCCTATGGCAGTGCCATGCTGAAAGTCACTGACCACTTCAGTATGACCCATTCTTCTGCCAATGTTTGTCTATGGAGCTTTTGTGGCCGTATGCTTGATTTCATGCAGCTGTTAGCAACGGGCTGAAATGGTCCAACCCATGATTAGAAGGGTTGTCCACATATTGTTGGTCATGTAGTGTGTATGACAATTCAAGTAGAAATTAGTTAATGCACTTAGAAGAACCTCCAGTAGGTGGCAATATTTGCCCGTTAATAGAAAATAAGAGTCAAGTCCAGCCTGGAATGCATGAAGGTATGTGTGTTGAATTGAGGATTTAGAGCATTAAAATGCCAATGACCATGAAAATAAAGTGTTTGGATTTGGGCCTATAGATAAACATCAACTAAACACATACACAAGCAAAAAAAATAAATCTTTAACCTCATGGTAAGAATGGAATCAGATTTCATTCAGTAGATACAGGACCACCCACCCCTCCCAGGGGTGGTTTGGGACAGAAGGGTATCACCAGCAAGTGTGAAAGGGAAGGTTTTCAAAATTGAAGTGAGACCAGCTATGTTGTGTGGTTTGGAATTATTGTTTTCTTATATATTGGATGCCCAGAAAAAGTTCAAAATGACCAAAATGACCTTGATCTTTGGAACAGGAGTGGTTTTGAGTTTTTTGTGGGCTCACAACAACCCATCCACTATTACTGTGTTTCAGGTATGCAAAGATACATTTTTATGATTACTAGATGATGGGTGGTTTGGTGAAGTTGGTTTCCTCATGTTCTTGTAAGAGTAGCTTTTAGCTAGTATTACCCAGTAGTTTCCAGGAGAGGGAGTTGGCAATCTTTGCATATCATGCCTTGGACCTTAATCTAAACCATTATCCACACACCAACCAGCCAACATATTAAAACCACTGACAGGTAAGGGAATAACATTATCTTACTGCAGTGGCACCTGTCAAGGCATGTGATGTGTTAGGCAGCAAGTGAACAGTCAGTTCATGAAGGTGATGTGTTAAAAGAAGGAAAAAAATGGTCAAGCATAAGGATCTGAGTGGCTTTGACAGGAGCCACATTGTGGTGGCTCGATGACTGGGTTTGAGCATCTTCAAAATGGCATGTCTGCCGCATGTTACCCAGTGGTTAGTCTTGTTTCCTCACATCAAGAAGGTCCGGGATTTGAAACCCAGCCTGTCCCAGGTGTTTTCTGTGCGGAGTTTACATTTTCTCTCCATGTCCGTGTGGGTTTCCTCCAGGTGTTCCAGTTTCCTCCCACCATCAAAAAGATATGCATCTTAGTGTTAATACTCCTGCCTGTGCCCCTGAGCAAGGCAATAGGAAAAAGAACTGGAGTTGGTCCTTGGGTGCTGCAGCTGCTCACTGCTCCTGTACATTAGGATGGGTTACATGCAGTGAACAAATTTGATTGCATGTATCTATAATGGCAAATTAATAGAGTTTCTAAAGTCTTATGGAGTGTTCCCAGCATGCAGTGATCAGTACCTATCCAAAGTATCCCAACGAAGGACAATTGGTGCAACGGGGCATGGGTCCCCAAATGTTCACTAATGTATGTGGATTGCAAAGGCTGACCTATCTGGTCTGGTCCCACAGAGGAGCTGCTGTAGCTCAAACTACTGACAAAGTTAATGCTGGCTATGATAGAGAGGTGTCAGAACACACTGTGCGTCACCGTTTTCTGTGTAGCTGCCAACCAGTCCGAGTGACTGTGATGACCCCTTCATGCCAACAGTATTCCCTGATGCCAGTGGCCTCTTCCAGCAGGGTAATGTGCTCTGTTCAGGAAGAGTTAGAGAAAGGTATTGCCTTGGCCTCCAGATTCCCTAGATCTCAGTCCGATGGAGCGTCAGTGTGGGATCCTTCCATCCATTCTCAACTGCTTAGGATAAGGGTTGCAGAGGTTGCAGATTTCAGCTGGGAACTCCAAGCTTTCCTCTCCCTTGCTACATCAACCTGCTCTGACTGAGGGATCTGGAGGCGTTCTCCATCCTGTAGACCCACCACCTACAGGAAGAACCAGTGGGGTCGGGTGTGCTGCCAGACAGCTAGTAGTGAAGGCAGAGGGTTGGTGTTGGTGAAAAATGACTTTGATCCATTTGGGATCTTGAAGGTCTTTAAGGATGGTTCCTGGTACCAAAGGACACCTTCAGAGGTCTTGTGGAGTCCGTGCCTTGAAGGGTCAGAGCTGTTTTCCCTACATGGTATTGGACAGCTAGTTTTGATATTTGGGCTGATTGGTGTACTTGCCTCACCGAAAAACAATTTCAGAGTTCCAGATGTTGAAGTGTAGCACCTAGTAAAAGGTAACAAACCGTGGGCCAAGCGAAATAAATTCTATATCTAGAAGTTAATAGCAATCTTCAACAGTGCCTAGTATACAATGGAAGAAGAATAATATTTGGTCTATACGGGGGCCTAGTCGATAGAAAGGAATCTCTTTCTGTGCAGTCACAATACATAGCACTGTTATAAAGAGACATGCCATTTGCCAAGGCCTTGGAGTAAAAAAAAAATTGGATTCAACATAACGCGGATTCATGGAAAGTGGAGTAGTGTTATGTGCTCTGACCAATCCTGGGGTTATTGTTATGGTTGGCCCCTTGGAGCCGTCTCCCAGCAGTGAGTGGGCGTGTGGTCGTACCCCCATCTGCCACGATGTGGGGAGTCTCAGGTGCTTTTTCAGAAGCCACAGTGGAAACGGTTCTTGTCCGGGACTGCAGACTCAGGCTTTTCTGTCGGAGAGATTCGAGCGGTGTCAGCCCGTTTTGAATGGTGTGGTACAAAATCCTCTGTATTTCCCTCTGCCTATTGGAGAATTGGTACCATCCTTCGGGAAATGAATGTATGCATAGCGGTGTTATGATAATAGGGATCAACATGCCCAAATGTGAATAGAGTCGTTGGCAACTTAACAAATGTGGAAAACTTGTGTTCCTAGTGGAAAACAAGGGCCTTGAAATTCCTGCCCTCCCCATAATTCATCAAGTGAGTCTAAAACCACTCTAAAAGGTGCATTGTTCATTATTCATCCATCCATCCATCATCAACCACTTATCCAAAGTCAGGTCGCAGGGTCATGCTGTGCTTATCCCAGCCCTCATTGGATGAAGTGAAGGGGCACTACCTGGACAGGTCAACATTCCATCTCTTAGCTTGAGAAGCTAGGGGTACAGTGTCTTGCTCAAGGACACTTGGACACACGTCCTGAAGGAACCGAGGATAGAACCACCGGTTTTCCATTCACCCCGACTTTAAATCCTTCTGTTTCAAATCGGAATGCAGGGAATCCAACACAAAGAACATGATCACACACACGGTGCCCCCCTCCAGCCGGATGAAACGGGATGAAACGTGCGTGTCGTCACGGGATGTCGTCACAGAGCCGCCCGGTTCCTGAGCTATCGATGGGCATCGTCCAGGCGACTCGGCCACCACTATCTCATACGTTAAACCATACATTACAGTTTCCGTGTGTGCCTGGTGAATCAGATGGTGTGGCAGGGATGTGTGACCGTGTGTGCTTCTCAAAAATAACGTGGCCCTGTGAGAGTCAAACACACAGTCACATCCAATAATAAAGCAAGCTGCCTCGGTTCTCTCCTCACTCGGGCCTATGTAACATCTCCTCAGGCCGGCATGCTGAACAAGAGAGGCATGCCACACAAAAGGTGTTTTTGGAAATTCGATTCGGGTTAACAAGGTCACAAACAGAATCGGCGCTCTGTCTGAGAGGAAATGTTCCGGTTCGCGACTGGGGATACAAAGAGGCTTTAGAAAATGTGATTTCCTTTCCTTTCATCCGATGCTAACAATGCACAGAGGCAGCATGTGGTTTGTGTATTGGTTTGGAGACCGAGAATCCAAACTGGCTCACATGGGTCTGATTAACCTCTCTTTGTATCTTTGAGTTTAGTGCCAGACTTTTGATAAACTTGCTTTTGGTGAATACGTCCTGAGAGCACATTAGCGAGAAGGTCCCGGGTTCAAATCCCATCCCAGGTCCTATCTGTGTGGGGTTTGCATGTCCTCCCCGTGTCTGTCTGGGTTTCCTCTGGGTGCTCCGCCCCCCCCTCCCACCTTCAATAAGACATGCATGTCAGGGTTTATACTCTCGTCTTGTGCCCCTGAGCAAGGCAATAGGACAAAGAACTGCTCCTATACAACAGGATGGGTTGGATGCAGAGGACATATTTTGTTGTATGGACAACAACAAATGAAAAAAAGGTACTATTTTGTTTCTTCATTGAATATATTTGATCCATCCATCAATTCATCCACCATCAACCGCTTATCTGAAGTCGGGTCGCGGGGGAAACGGGAGCCTATCTCAGTTCTCATTGGGCGAAAGGTGGGGACACACCTTTGAAAGGGTCACCAGTCAATCACGGGGCAGAATAATTAGGGGAACAATTTCTTGCTCAAGGACACCTCAACACACTTCTCTGCAGGTGTGGGGATCGAACCTGCAACATTCCCATTGCTCTACCCATTGAGCCATCATGCTGCCCCCGGATACATTTGATCTTCTTGTTTTTTTTCCACATCACAGCACAATATATGCAATACCGCAGGGTGTCAGGAAGAGCATCGGGCCTCAATACCCCACATCTGCCCTAAGGTGGAGTGATGACCTGTCCAGGGTGCTTCCCCGCACTGGGATAGGCTCCAGCGTGGCCCTGTGACCTGACTTCGGATGAGCAGATAACAATGGATGGATGGATGGATGGAAACCTAGTCCCATGTATTGGAATTACCCATGCGGTTACAGCAGAGGTTCGTTTGGAGCGAAACAGCGACCCTGAGGGACGTTAGCTGAAGAACACCAAAGTCCCTGCTTTTGGGTCCACTCGGGGGAGATGCCCCTGTTCAGCCTAAACCCGGGGTGTGTATAAAAAAACCAAAATGGGTTTGTTAATAAAACACTTGTGAAACAAGTGGAAAAACTGCTGCCGAAAACTGGCAAATTGTTCATTTGAGCATGTGTTAAAGAATGAAGCTCTGTTCACACTGATATCTGATGTGGGACACTGAGTAGTGATTGTGAACAATCACCCCCCCCTCACACCCACACACACACGAAAAATCACGCACACGCACAAAAAAATCCATCTGATGAAAGCATTGGAACGGGGGATTATTGCCTCCAGCTCTACACCAGCAACAATGCCAACACAGGCCTGTCGATCCCACTGATCACGGAGGATCGCAGAAGTTCACGTGACCGTCAACTTCACCGCTCAGCAACATATAGGATATGTCATCTGCTCTACCGCCAGGGGTATAAATCTCAAGTTTCATCACGATGTGACATAACTCGGATTCTTCGGACAGCAGAGTGACATTTGAACTCTGCCATCGTATCTTTACGATTCCATTCAGCTCTACCCAGGGGCCAGTGATTGATATGGGACCTTATCATGTGCCCATAACACAATCAGTCGTATGCTAAGTGATGCACGGTCCAGGTTGTAGAGTGGAATGTCTTGCGATTAGAACGTCACTAGTTTGATCTCCAGCTTATTCGGAAAGCCTGTGGAAATGTCCTGGAGCAAAACATGGAACCCCTAACGGTTCCTTGGGGTACTGCAGCTGCCCATGTTCCTACACAATAGGATGGATGGAAGGGAAAGTGTCTTTCACTTCTTAATGCCATTTCGCCAAAAGCCGCTAAAATATGATTCCACAAATGTATTACTGAGCTCATCCGGACACTCGAATGAAAAGCTATTCTTTTGAACAAAAAGCAGAACTGTTGTTCACGACAAAATTGCCTAATTTGTCATGACCTTTCAACTACGAACACCAACCGTGCACATCTCCGCTGCGTTGGGTTTACAGAGTTCTGTCTGTGTGCTCAGGTTAGATATAAAGCTCAAACGTTTTCATATCCAAGGCTTGTCTTAAAGATGATGCATCTGCATCATTGATCATTGAATCAATACATTGATTCAGATCAATAGATTTTTAACACCCCCATCTACCAAATATGGCTGTGCTCCACATCCATCCATCCATCCATCCATCCATCCATCCATCCACTGTGAACGGCTTATCCGAAGTCGGGTCAAGGAGTCATGCTGGACCCTATCCCTGCACTCATTGGGTGAAAGATGGAAAAACACCCTGGACAGGTCACCAGTCCATCTCAGGCCTTGAGCAGTCAAGGATTCAGTGTCTTGCTCAAGGACAGTTTGACACACTTTCTGCAAGGGGTGGGGATCAAACCAACAATCTTTTGATTACTCAGCAACTCCTGAGCTTTACCACCAGGGAAAAATCTGAAAGGGGTCTGGACTTCATCTCTCTCTATTTTTCCTCAACTGGTTGCCCATGGTACTCGATGTGATCTCTCTTCCTACGAGTCCTCGGTCTTCCACTCCTCCCTCCGGTTGACTAGATCCCCCCAGGGTGTTCCTGGCCAAATGTCTCTGCTATCCGTGCAACAAAATCCACAGACGAGGAGGACAGATGTCCTGATGTCCTTAAACACGACCCGAGTAAGAACACCGTCAGCTTTAACTGTACCTCTATGATCAACTGCACTAGTTCTCCACGCTAACATCATGGGTAGGACTCCAGTGCACACGTGTGCGTCTGCGTGCGTGTGGCTCGCCCTCCAGTCTAGTTCTTCTAATTTAGGTCAGACTTGTTTTGTTTTCAAAGTTAATGAGCATCATTACTGTTCCCATGACTGCTGGGGGAGGGAGGGAGGGAGGAGAGAGCTCCAAAGGCCAACAATATGAGAGAAAACAACCTCACATCCAACATGTTCACTCTTTGAGATGCAAAGTGCCTCAAGAACCTGGTTTCTCACTTTCTCACTCACAAACTTGTATTTAGTCTGCCGCACCATTGATGGGTGTGGGGCATTGGTGTGGCTGGAGGGGTCGCGACCCCTCCAGCACATCTAAAAATATTCTGTTGGAAGGATTTTGCCGTTCTTGATTGTTCGTATTAAATCAATGTTATAATCCTCATGGGTAAGACATTGGCAAAATACAGCTGCGTTTCCATGGCAGCGACTTTCCTCAGGAAGCAGCCACGTAATTTGCTCATTGTATTCTTACAATGAAATTTACCCCCTGCATTCAACCCATCCTATTGTGCAGGAGTAGTGGGTAGCCGCAGTGCCCGCGGAGTAGCCAGCTAGGTTCAGTGTCTTGCCCAGTGACGCTTCAACACGCTTTCCGAAGGAGCCGGGAATCGAACCAGCTACCTTCTGATTACTAGATGACCCACTCTGCCTCCTGAGCCATGCCAGCCCTCGAGGAGCCAGGAACCTTTTGAGGAGCTAAGAGTATTTCTGCCACAGGGTTAAGGGTCTGAATTACACCTGCAGGGCGTTAAGTTCCGTCTCTCCCTTCTGGCAAAGAAAGTAATGACTCTTCTTCTGTCCGTCTCTTCAGCTAGGAGAAGCCACACCAGTGGTTATCTGTGTTTGTCCCTGCCGATGATCACTTCCTCTCTTTCCGGACTTGAATCCTTCCTCTGAACACCGGGTTTCTTTTTTAATCTGAAGCATCAGAAGCTTTTCTTGGAAACTTTTTAGCCATAGCTTCCAACTTCGGAAGCTTTCTCACAGAAAGCCCCGAGGGGGAGCCAATCAGAGGCGTGCAAATATCCTCATAGCATGGAAGTTCAGCTCTAGCAAAGCAATCATCGCTGGTTGATGTGAAATGCTTGACTACTTTTGTTTTTAACCTGTAGATGCTAGCAAGCTACATAAACCACATCTATTATACCTCATGTCTCCTTATGTCCACAATCACCACGTCCCATCAAATATGCATCCCTCTTGTTGACTGCCTCACCTACTAAATCCCTCCACGACGATGCCCTTTCAACTGGAAGTCTCACATCAAAATACTCAAACGAGAGAAGCTTTCGACATAAAAATGAGAAGAAAATATACAAAAGGAGGTTTAAGGTTTGGCCGAGTGCAGGCGCGCAGGTTTCAGTTGACAAAAACATGGCACTGAGTTAGGAGAGGTAAGTTGGAAGATTGGCATAGAGGGAAAAAAACAACTCTCCAAACTCTCACCCAGGCTAGAAAAAAAAAGAAACATAGTTGACAGGCCATGGCCATTCAAGAGCAGCTACCTCGGTTATCTTTTGCTAATTTGATCTGGGGAAAACAAGAGCGGTGAGGCTGTCAGACAGCGAGGATGGAGTTTATTACCATATCCTGGAGCCCGTCTATAAATAACCACAATTGATTTGGGTGTATTTCCTCTGCTACCTTCTTCCGTAGCCATATAGGAGTGGGTCGTAGCAATAGGGAAGCTAACAGTCTCTCTCTCTCTCTCCCTAATACAAAAGAGGCAAGCACACTAGTCCAGTAAATCCAATTTTAGATCCACCCTTGGGCATCTGAAAAAAAACTCTGTCTTCTCTACGTCAAGCTAATTTATTGGACGTTATATTCACTGAGATTATAATAACATCTGGTAAAGTCATTTTTTTAAAAGGATAAACAGTTAGGTGTTCGGATAGCAAATGGACCAGTACATGTGCACA
>OMLC01055971.1:0-18806 GCA_900302585.1 Regalecus glesne
ATGTATAGTCATGGTAAATGGTAAATGAACTTGTTCTTATATAGCCCTTTTGTAATCGAGCAACCACTCAAAACGCTTTACAGTAAATGCTTAACATGTACTGAGCCTGGCAGCGGGACATGAACCCGCTACACCTCATTTCAAGTTGCACGCTGTACCGACATGTACCTCCCACCATACATCTTTATTTGATTTAACTTAATTCTATCTTCATCTCAAATGTTGCTGTAATGATGAGTCCCAGCTAGAGAATTTCATAAGAATGCACTTGTACAACCAGAATCACTGTAAACATCCTGGACCTTGACTCATAAGACAGAATTCAGTTTGATGTAAAGCCGTCATTCTATATGCTTGCCCCGCTAATGCATACACACATGGCAGACGTTAGAAGGAGTATGGCACTCACTGCTTGTGTAAACCTCAAGATTGAAGCATTTCAAAGTGACTTCTCTATAATTCCCATTTAATGCTTTACAGACAAGATAATAATGGTGTAGACTGACTTACTGTCAATACAGGGATCTCAACTCAATAGACACGGCTTCCTATTTCACTGTATTCCTGCTGAAGGTGCTGTTTGGTTGCTCGAGTAAGTGTGATATCTGGACTGGAGAAGAGGGGAGTCGAGCTGTGGGAATAGGCATTATGAATCTGTCAGCCATGATAACATAACATGTGGGCCAGAGACACAGTGTGGGGATCCAATCTGCTATGCTGCAGCGTGACCTTGTGAAATGAGAGAGAGAGAGAGAGAGAGAGAGAGAGAGAGAGAGAGATACTGAACAAGTCAACCTGAGCTTTGAGCCCCTCCAGCTCAGCTCAGCATCCATCTGTCGGTGCTTACTCTGTAGGTGAACCAGCTTACAGTGAGAGGACGGCTTAGGTGGCACCAGCTAACTGTCTAGGCTACTATGGAGTCATCACACAATCTTCAGGAAGATGGAGCAGATCTCAAACTCCTGGATGTCTCAGTGAGGCAGGAGTGCGGGATCCAACAGAGTTTCCCTCTACACGTGGGTCCCACTACACGTGTCAGGCTAACGCTATATCAGGTTCACACCCAACCAGCTAGCAAAGTCGGTCCAACCCAATGATGGCCCACTTGATCCACTTCCCCTTGGACCACATACAGCAATGCCTTCTGGTCCATGGGTGGTCCAGGTCTTGTTTGCCAGAGCAGGATCATGTTTGGGCCTTGGTGTAGTTGTTTCTCAGTCGACCGTGTGTGTGCCGCTGGTTCTGTGTTGAACCAGAAAAGTTTGGACTCTGGCACTAGGTGTCAAGTCTCAAGTGTACCTTAATCAAGACATGTAGTAACCACGTCTCCAGTGTGACCAGTAGTCATCAGGTTCCTGTCACAGAGACATGTATGCCCTTCCAAAAGCATTGCTTGGGTAATATCCGATGAACACCATCCCTCATTGATCTGTAACTGCTTCTTAAGTTTGGTGTATTCTGGTGACTGTAGACAGTGAAGTGAATTTCAATAAATCTGGCTTTTATCACCCCCCAGTTCCCCCCCTCTGTGTTTAATTATCACCCCTCCATTAGGTCACCCGGAAGCAAGGGGGCGGAGTAGTTTACAGTACCCAGCACAGAGGCGCTTAGAGGTCGACTCCCCTGACACGTCTTTGGGTGTCATATAGTCCAAATTGGACAATAATTCTCTGCTTGGAGACATCAAAGTTGCCAAATACTCCAATCTCATATGCTAACATATTGATTTCATGGGAGATTAAATCTATAACATCAGAATCTATTTAAAGGGGTGGCGTAGCTCAGGGGGTAGGGCAGTCATGTGGTATTCAGAAGATGGGTGCTGCGACCCTCAGTTCCTTCAGAAAGGATGTCGAGGTGTCCTTGAGCAGCACATGGAGCCCCTGACTGCTCCCCAAGAAGCTCAATGCTCCTATGCACTAGCATGGGTTAACCGCAGAGTACACTTTCCACCAGCTTTGGTCATGTGGCTAATAAAACTGTCTATCTACCTGTCTATCTACCTGTCTGTCTGTCTTTCTGTCTTTCTGTCTATCTTTTGCCACTGTGCTGGTGGTAGGGGGGGGCACCTGTAGTTGGTTGAGACTGAAGAGGTCACTTACATTGTGTCCAGATGCACTGATTTAACTCTTTGTGGTCTGAGGCTTTAATCTTGGTTCAGCACCATGGACAGTTCTCTAAAACTATACAACGCCCTTTAAAATGGACACTTTCTCCATCATGATCGACAGCCGCACAAATATTTTACCAGCTATTCCTTAGTGGTTCCTGTCGTCACAGCTTTCAATTAATAAAGAAAAAGTACCTCAGCCCATCGTCTCTGTCAGGGTTCTACAGCCATAGACGAGAAGCAGAATTCTTTACAAATGTCTCTCAGGCATTCCAGCCTCTTTTGTCAGCAATGGCTAGACAGACAAAGCTTTGTGTATATTTTGGCAGGTTCCCACTGTCTGTTTTCCAGCTTCTGATGGATAATGAGGTCTGTTCTGGCTTCCACTGTCCCCTCACTGTCCTGCCAGTGTGCCCCCAGTGTCTTCATTTTAAACACAATTCAAGAAAAGTAATTCTAAGTAGAATTTATAATGAATACATGTTTGAGAAGGAGCAGCAGGAAGTTATCCCTTATAACTTCCTGTTTCTTACACCACTGACATGCAGAGACATTTTAAGAGGTTGTTTGCCATAGTGTGCAAGGGGACCCCATCCAATCAGCCAATCAGAGTCGGCATCCTGAGTCATGTGACCAAGTGAATCACAGAGCCTCAAACGCTTTAGGAGACGCAGATTTGCGTTTCGTGGGGCAGCTCCGTCAAAAAGGCCAAATGGGCTGTTGCCCGGCGGGCAGCTGATAACACATTCATGTGCATGTGATTGCCCTGCACAAAAAACACAAACTCTCTAATTTCTCTCTCCCTGCTGAGGAGGCCGCAGTCTGGTCACTAGCGGATAACCCCCCCAGCTCCCGGAGCTTACATGTTACGTAACACGGAGATGTGCTCTCTGGTGATTACCAGAAGCTGCGCTCACATGAAACAGAGAGAAGAGTGACATAACCGAGCTGCAGAGTTCTGCCGAGAGTGAGACAGAGAGGCAAGAAAGGGGGAAGCCCTTCGGTCCTTAATGAAGACATTGTGTGAGGGTGATGCTGCAATTACATGCTGAGAAGAATGCAGCTTTCAGCCCCAATGGCAAAAATAAAATAGGGAAGACAGGAATATTTTACTAAACCTGAAATAAAACGTTATTTATGAACATAATGACGAGAATTTAACGATGTTACAGGATGCTCAGTTATTGTTAATGTACAGACATCAGAATACCAGCACATGACAGAGATGCTGAGCACGTCAACTGTAGCTTAGATACCGGCAATGATGGACGGCTATTTAAACAATTAAGAAACGAAACAAACAGGAATGAACGCAAGAATGACAGGAAAAGAGAGAGGGCAGGTCATCCAGCTACTGCTGCAAAGGATTACCACTAATCTGTTTGTCCCTCACCCTGCTTTAAACGCATTCTCCCATTGGCTCTGGTCCAGTGTTGATGGCTGCAATCCCCAACCAACCAGCCATCTCATTGGCTATTTTCACCATGACGGTTGAAAATAATCAAGTGTGTGTCATTCATCAGCAAAAAGCAATTTCATCTTTCCATGTGAGCCAGGCCTCGCTGGCCAAGGAGATCACTTCTTGAGGTCAAAGTCACCATGAGACCTAGTATTGCTGCTCTGGGTAGAAACAGGATCACATCCTGACGATCACCCTCAACTCATCCTCAAAAACTGCAGGGAGAGAAACAAGTGGGGCTTTTGCTGTCAGCATTACTTAAATGATGAGGCTGCAGAAAAGAAGTCTTATCACAGCATCCCTTGGTAACCAATCAGAGCGAGAGGAGGATGGAGGAGAGGAGAGGGGGAGAAGGCGGCAGATAGAAGGCAGAAATGTGAAGTCATGGTAGCTCACGTTAACGTTTACTCCCATAGGATGAAACACACCAAAGGCATGAGAGGAGGATGTTGTTTTGTGGCTGTATCAACTCATTAGCATGAGTGTGTTTCTACATACACGTGACTCTACACAGGCTGATGTGGACCGTCTGGTGCAGTAGTCAGAGGGAAGATGGATGCCTGCTTCCTGCTCGCCTGCTCTCGAACCTCTTGGCTACAGCTTGCTGCCACTGGCTAGCCCTTGTGGTGAGCAAGAAAGCAGCCCAGTGTGTGAGTCTCCCTCCACCAGTACACAGCCCCTCCTTCACCAGGACCTCTGCCAGGCCTCCTTGTGGCCACACGCGGTAACTCGTAGCCTTGCGGCCTCAGGCTAACTTGGTAGAGGTCTCAGAGTGGTGCTGGTGGGATCGCTAGCCAAAGATATTGCAAAATCAGTAAGGCTGGACCTGTATGTGCTTGTCGTTTATTGAGAAGTCTTGTGACCTGAGGAGAGAAGCTGTTCCTCAGACTGCTGGTGCATGTTTTCAGAGTTCTACATCTCTTCCCTGAGGGCAGCAACCGGTGCCAACTTTGGGGGAGGATGAGTAGTGAAGGGAGGACCTGCAGTGTTGGCCATCTGTCATCCCTAAGAGTCATCATTGGGGGAGGGGAGGGGAGCATCCTGCAGCCTCAGGGACACACTGACACATGGATGGATGGAGCAGTACACAGATAGAGACAGCACCAGGGTAGCACTATGATTTCCAACAAACTCGACAATGAACTCTGAGACCTAAAACCATGACGTCAAACTGAATACAGTACTGCCCTCACTTGAGTGAAGGGTCACCTCCTGCTAAAGGTCAACTGGAGGGAAAAGGGAAACTGTACAGCATGTGTATACTTGTGGCTAGTTTTTAAAAACCGAGTCAACGTGTTAGCAAACCTTTTTGAAAGGCCTCATTTGACTGACATTGCTTGTCATGAAATTAAGTTTCTGAGCTGCACACCAGGTGTCATCACACCTGTGTGTTACAGATACAGGATTTGACTTGGATTCCGGGCTGACGGGTTACTGATTTATTTTTAATACAATTGTGTTTCAGGGATTTCCTTCCCCGCGGCTCTGGCATTGTGACTCGTCGCCCTTTGGTACTGCAGCTGATCAATTGCCCCACAGGTAATAGTGTATGATATAGATATGCATCCTCATCACCCCTCAGTCCCATCACCCATCCATCCATCCACCCATCCATCCATCCATCCATCCATCCATCCATCCATCCATCCATTCATGGCAACTTATCTGAAGTCAGTTCATGGAGGTATCAGTTCCAGCAGGGGACCCCAGTCCTCTCTTCTCCTGGCCACATCCACCAGCTCTGACTGGGGGTCCTGAGGTGGTTCCAGGCCAGGGTGGAGATATAATCCCTCCACCTGGTCCTCAGTCTACCCCGTGGCCTCCTCCCAGCTGGACGTGTCTGGAACACCTCACTAGGGAGGAGACCAGGTGACCTCCTGACTAGATGCTGAACCTCCTCCACTGGCTCCTCTCTAGGTAGAGGAGCAGAGGCTCTACTCTGAGACCCTCATGATGGCTGACCCTCTCCCCCTATCTGTGATGGAGACACCATGTGATTGTTTTAATTATAATCATCAATTTATGCTTATGTAACATAGGGGTATTGGAATCTGCAACATTCCTTCCTTGATGGAATAAAACCTGAAATATTACATTGACATTTTTACTTCCGCCTAAGAAGAAGAAGAAGAAGAAGCTTTATCCATGTGTCATTGTACATACATGCAACCAAATGTGTTCCCCCGAATCCAACCCATCCTATTGTGTAGGAGCAGTGAGCAGCTACTGTGCCCAGGGAGCAGTAAGGGGTCCAGTGTCGTGCTCGAGGACACTTCAACATGTTACCTACCTCCTGATCTAGGCCATCCAACGTTTGGCCTTGTTTGAGATAGTTGAGCTCACTGCCTGGATGACTTGGACTTGACTTGGACTCAAGAAGCTTCTGTCTCAGACTTGATTTGGACCTGGTCCACATGAAAACCTCGGCTGGACATGTTGACGACAAGGCAAAAGTAACCGTGTGTATTCTGGGGTTGAAGGGGGTTTAGAGTCCCACTCCAGGGACTATAAAGAGCTTCTATAGGCCGACAGCAGCCCTGCACAAGTCTGAGTTCAGTCCAAAGAAGAGCCTGGTAATCCATAAAGGACCTGGAATGTGAGCCGTCATTGGTGTTTGAACATTGGTCTTTGATTCAGCAAACACCCAGAAAAATAAAGAATGACTGTTAGTTTAGTTTATGCTGAATAAACGTAAAATTACAGCAAACCCGGACTTGTGACCCCCGTATGACGCATGAGGTCAGAGGTTATTCTGAAAAACATGTTAAGCAAAATTAAGCCTACAGGTGGCGCCAGAGTTCACATAAAGCAAACGGGCATCTGCGTCCAGGCCAATAGAAGAACCAGAGAAGAACCAGAACCAAGGTTCTTCTAAAAGAAATCTCCTACCAACAAAAAGGCCAAAAGGTTTATTTAATGCTCATCAGAATGTGGCTCATTAACGATCATGTGGCTGCTCAGGGGCTTATTCAAATGAAAACACTTTTAACTGTGAGGCTGAGAGGCTCAGTCATCATGAGGGTCTCAGAGTAGAGCCTCTGCTCCTCTACCTAGAGAGGAGCCAGTGGAGGAGGTTCAGCATCTAGTCAGGAGGTCACCTGGTCTCCTCCCTAGTGAGGTGAGGAGACCTGCTGGTCTGCCTGCTTTCCTGCCTAACTTCTTGCTTACCTACCTGCTAGCCTGTTAGCCCAAGGGTTAAAGGTCGAACCTGAGATGCGTGACCGTTCTTGATGTGCACATTGATTGCCAGCAGGCTTCACTGGCTGTAGGTCCGACTGGCTGCTTCAGGCCCGGCGGTGTCATGTGATGCAGAGCTGGGAACATTCTGTTGGGGTGGGGAAACAGCAGAGCCCTGCACACAGCGTGCCGGTCCTAACCAGGTTTATGTGAGCACATTCATATCACATGGCATCGGGGGCAGAGACACACGATCCTTTTGCATCAGAAACCCACCTGAAGTCCACTGGCCGGGCTGCAGCCTTCAGAGGGGAAGCTGCTTGTCCTACACTCAGCCCACATCAGTAGACATGGAGACGCCCACAATAACCTGAGCTTCCTATTGTGACCCCATCCACACAGCCGCCGGCCTCTCCACGTGTGCCAGGGTGCAGCTGGAACACGGGTGACATGTGAAACTCATCATCCATGTGTCACTCAACACACGTACACTGAAACATGTCCTCAGCATCTGGCCCATCCTGTAGTACAGGAGCAGCTGCAGCACCAGGGACCCACTCCAGGTCTTTTTCCTTCTGCCTTGCTCAGGGGCACTGGCAGGACTATGAACCCTGACATGCATGTCTTGTTGATGAGGGGAGGAAACCGGACCACCCAGAGGAGACCACCCAGAGGAGACCCCCCCACAGGCACACGGAGAACATGCAGACCACACACAGAAGTGAAGGTGAAGCTCTGTTCATACACCACTTTTCAAAACACACAGTCACAAAGTGTGTAACATGCCACCATGAAGGGACCTGGGACGGGACTCGAAGCCAGGGCCTTCTTGCTGTGAGGAGACGGTGATAATGGCTGGGCCACAGTGCGGCCCTGTCTCCCACACATCGTGACCCCGGCAGGGTGACAGAGGTTGTGTTGGCCACCCAAACAGGAGATCAGCTCACAGCGTCTCAGACTGATCAAAACAACGTTATCAACGGACCGGACTGGTGTTTTCCCTCTGCAGGGTAAAGGGCTGCCGAGAGATCTTGTTTGTCTCAGATACCAGCCGCTATCTTCAGGGTCATCTCTCTCTGTGTGCCGGGATGAGCTGGAAGGTAGCAGGAGCCGCGTCTTCTGGAGAGGTCCTGCACATCCACAGCAGCTCACACACTGAGGGCCCTGCTGTGCTGCAGCGTGAGGCCCTGACACCGTTTGGCAGGAGCCTCATGTGGTAGCTCAGTGGTTCAGTGTGCCCTTCAGGTGGTGATGAGCCTGAGGTCGTGGGTTTGAACCCGCCCCAGGATGTCAGGAAGGGCATCAGGACTTAATCCCCCACATTCCATCAAATTCCATGTGCTGCCCCACAGCACTGAGGGTGAGGTGTGGAGGAGGTCTCTCACTTGGGGGGTGGAGACACGCCCTCCTCATCATCCTCACATGTCTTCATCTTCTGTGAGGGGAGGCCCGTGAACACAGTCCGGGTCCAAGTGGTCCCACGAGGCCTTGTTAGATTTGATATTTTCCTTCTTTAGCTGATCAGATAGTGGAGACACACAGGAAAGGGATATGTTTCATTACTCACCAGGTGACTTCTTCAGTCTGAGCTGAACCCCCCCTATAAACAGTACATTGATACCACACAACAATAGGCTGGTTTCATATGAGAGTTGGGTGATCAACTGCACATTCAGTGGCAATGAGCAGCATTCACCATTCATGAGCACTATTCAAAGACGGCCGACCCCTCTTTGCATAAATGTAAATGGGTGTAGACCTTAGAGTCCTGGCCTGATGTGTTGGCTCATGGCATGACAAAGGTCATTTGCCATACATACAGAAAAATCTCTCCTCTGCATCTAACCCATCCGATTTTAGAGGAGCAGGGAGCAGCTGCAGCACCAGGGACCAACTCCAGTTCTTCTTCCTGTGGCCTTGCTCAGGGGCACAGGCAGGGTTTTTAATCCTGACATGCATGTCTTTATGGTGGTGGGAGGAAATCCATGAGGAGAACATACTCAGAACAGACCTGGGACTCAAACCCAGAACCTTAATGTTCTGAGGCAACAGTACGGCCAGCTGGACCACCCTGGCGCCCTAGATAGGCACTGTTGAACTGTGTGAATAATCAAAATTTAGAAACTGTCGTCCCGTACCGCTGTTCGAGGATTCCCCTCCCAACAGCCACTTTCTAAATCAGAGTAAGTGTGTTGGCCATGGACTGTGACTCTGCTCTCATTGCTCTCACAGGTGCCTCACACAGAATGACGACACCACAGCCTCCTGACACACATGGAGGACGGACTGTGCACAGGTTTCAGCCTGCTGCTGAAGGGTTGCTGGTTCGAGAGCTTCACACACCGCCACACGTCCCGCTCAACGACCTCCTTCTCAAGCCATGAGTTAAAATTAACCCGGACCGGATTGGCCAATCACCTGTCAATCATCTACTGTCCGGTACGTCATATAGATGTGATTGGTCTAACAGGTTGAGGTATTTCAATCTTGAGAAGGCGGGACTGTAGCGGTCCAGTCAATGGACGGACTGTGCTATTGGTGGTTGGTAAACTACGTCACCACTACAGGGAGGTCTTATCACTAACGTCCAATGACGTGAGAGGTTCTGGGAAGGGCGTGCCCTGCTCCTACTTTAGCCGGAGTCGTTTCCTCACCGGCGTTTGTACCGCGTTCGCCTCAGACTGAACTCACGGTGCACTATTTATTTATTTATTCCCGGAACAAAATTTATATCTTTCCATATAACATGCTTGGCTTGTGCCTCTACGTCCCCGTCCCGAACTCCGACCCGGTGGAGGTCCAATACTTCGAGTCCAACGGACTACCATCGGAGCTGAAGTTTCTCTTCAAGCTGAGCGTTTTCCTGCCCTCTCAAGAGTTCTCCACCTACCAGAAATGGCGAACGGTAAATTCACCCAAATACTTAATTTACTTCACCACACCAATGAGTTGTGATATATATGTATATATATATACGTGTGTGTGTGTGTGTGTATTTGTGTGTACATGTACTCAAACAGGCGTATTTTGTGGTCCTTTAGTCCATGAATGAACTTTCTTTATCTCATTATGGCGCCCACTGAGAAGCTGCGCCGGCTGACGCGTGTCCGGAAGGAACGGCGCTGTACGACCGGCGTTGGTCGATTTTAATGGAAGAGCTCAGAATACGCACCTGTTATGTTCCCTACAGATTATTATAATCCGTGGCTTCATTGATTATCTAATGCATTCTATACGAAATGGGATTTTCTAAAGTTTTGCATTTTTTAATGCGTTGACGGGGCTCTTTGTTGGACCTTATTTGGCACTTCCGGTGTGCTTTAAGGGCGGCGTTCCATTCGTTGCCCCGATTCTGTTCTGTCCCTAGTTCAAATGGAAAATCTGCCAGAGCTAGTATTTGCAGTAGTAGTGATGCAGTACTAATACCTCACAGTGAGGTGGTAGTAGTAGTAATAGCAGTAGTGCTGCCTCACAGTGAGGGCATACATCTACTTCACTTTGTGCTAGATCTTGCGTGCACGACGCAGAAAAGCCCTGCAACGTGGAGCCCGGTCTCAGGGCGCAGTGAAAGGACTTCTCTACAAGTTCTAGCAGATGGGGCCCCTTTTAGCTGGCCGAAACCATGATCGCCACTAGGCCCAAATTTCCAGTCATCCTGGTTTAAATAATGTAGTTTATTTGCAATCTGGGATAATGGGCCATACTAATATAATGGACTTGGTTCGGTTTATCAAAGTTTGGCAAACCTCAAATGCAATACACTTCAATATGAGGTTAAAGGGCATAGATCAGAAGAAGGATGTGGAGGAAAAATGTGAACTTGTTGCCAAGTAGATGTTATCAAAAGGTGAACATCTCTAATCTGGGGTTGGTGACTGCTCACTTGGGCTTGAAACAAGATTTCTATCATTTGGGAATCAAACCCCCAATTATGAGACTTGTAAAGGAAATCAGCTCTTGTTAAGACCCGAACATCCCGAGTATGGATTTGCCTTTGATGCACTTGTATACAGGTTGAATTTCAATGTACGGGGCCAAACATTTGTCAGCCCTGATCGTGTTGTAGGATAGCAGACAAGTTACTGTGCAGAAAACTCCAGAGATGTTACTAGAGGGCAGTCGTACTTGCAGACTGTGACTCAAATATCATCCCTCAACAAGGTCCTCCGTGTCCCTGTCCTATTTTAGAGTAATTAACCTCCACTTAGACAGGATTATGCATCTGCAGGAGCTGGCTGGTCGCCCTGTGGTTAAATTTAAATATGGACCGGAGACATCCACAACTAATACCTCTGGGTCACTGAGGCATGGACGTCATCCCAGACCTTTGGCATGCTAAGGGGCCTTTTTCTCATGGCTAGTGGGTCAAACTAGGGCCGATGCTTAAGTCCAATTTTGCACTCAGCTGTCTCATCTTTTTCTCCAGTTCATATCAAATCCTATGACTTAATTATTTAAGAATTCAAAAAGTGAGGAGTGGAATAGATTAAAACAGATGTCTGACATAGTGCACATTCCAGACTGACTGTGCTAATATGTCAAATTGTTATTGGGTGGGAGCTGCTGCTACCCTTTCTCTATATTCCATTGCTCGCCCTCTCTCTCTCTCTCCTTCCGTCACAGACGGACTGTTTTATGAAGACTTGATGTGTCAACTGAATTTTCTATTGGTTCCACATGGGTCAGCTATAGCCACCTCAACCAACACATAAAACCCATTTAACCTTTGTCCCTCAGCCACAGAGTCAGTCTGCCAGAGCCGTTATGATAGACCAGGGCTGTCAAATGTTTTGCTGGGGAAGAATTTGCAGGTCAAAATTCTAACTTATTATCTGTTGAGTGATCTCTGATGGGAATGCTGCTGTTTCATATCCCCTAATTTCTTTTTGCAGAAGGCGCGAGGAACAGGACGAGAAGAGAAGGACATCGATGGGCAACTGGACTTTGACGAGTTTGTTCACTTCTTGCAAGATTATGAAAAGGACCTGAAACTGGTTGTAAAAAGCCTTGACCGGAAAAATGATGGTATGTCTGCAGTTTTCACACACCTTCCTTCTTGGAACTGGTGTTTTCAAATTTAGATGAATTGGAGTCAGGATGGTCTTGATGTGGATTTCCTTGCATCATAGGGCTGTAATATGACCCATTTTCTCTGCTCTCTCCATAAGGACGCATTGATTCCAAGGATCTTGTGCAGTCTCTGCAGGACCTCGGTGTCCATATTTCGGAACAGCATGCTGAGAAAGTCCTTAAAAGGTAATTATCATATAGATGGGATGAAGGGTCATGGGGCTGTCCCGGAGCATTAAGCAAGTTGCTTCCATAGGAAGGCATGGCACTATTCAAGTGTTAACACAATGAATCGTGTCAGTGTTCCCTAGCTGAATATGGGTTGGTGGAGAATAGTTTATGTGCAATGCTATTTTTGGTGCTGAATAAGACGGTCTTACCCTGTGCTACGATGCCGTTTGAACACTCAAAACCTGTGCAGATACACATACAGTAGATCTGTTTATTTGGTGAACAGCATTCCACTGTGTAACTATTTAAAATAGAAGAATTTGTTCAATGAATGAAATGCAACCGCATGCCAACTCCAGCCAAATGTTAATGAGGGCTGAAGATGTATGAATTTAACACATTAATGGCCCCGGTTAAGGGGGTAAACCAAAAAATCATCACAACACAAAGTGATGCCAACTCCAGTGTTTTTTTATCTGGTTTTCTACAGCATGGATAAAAATGGAACAATGACAATCAGCTGGAATGAATGGAGCAACTATTCACTGGTGGAGACTGAGAGTGTTCCTGAAATCATCCTGTACTGGAAACACTCGACAGTAAGATGCACACAAACGCACATCACAAAGGAAAGCACGATGTCAAGTGTAGAAGGTTCACCAGATTTTCTACTTGACTGACTAGAATGTAGCCTGGGTGGTTTTGGGTTTAATGTTTTCACCGTGCAGAGACGTGCAAATCAAACCCCCTTAGCAACAGCAACTAGCGGCTCTCTGACGGAAACTAACTATGGTGGAACATGAAGGGCAACTGCCAGTGAGCACACAGCTATTGAGAAACAACACTGCCGATTTTTGTCGCTACATGAAGAATAAAGTTAAGTTTCTAGATCGTTTGCTGAAAACGTTAAGATTTTATAGTTGGAATGTTTAAACAATAGAAAACAATTCAACAGGCAGCTGAACAGACATATGAGGTCATTATAAGCAGCTGGGAGATGCGATTAAGAGTGTGGTCAGTCAGCACCTCCGTTGCACAACTTGCATGGTACCAAAGGTAATACTGCAGAAATTATCTGGTGCCCCCATGTAGCCCAGTGCAGAGAGAAGGGCACGCTATCACCACCTGGCTGGTAGGGTACAACTAGCCACAGTGCTGTTGCTTGTGTTCTGAATATTTCATGCTTTTTTCTGTTGACGTTTGTTGAAATGCAAATCCCTACGGATGTTTTCGATCGCCACAGGTAGTGGGTACAAAATAGATGCTATTAGCCTGTGAAACGAACACACTAGGTTTTCAGAGTTTTTTGTTTATTGTGTAAAATCGGGCTGCAGCCACAGTAAGTGCAGACCCAAACACAACTCCTAGAACTGCCCTGCAGGGTACGGTATGCTCTTTAGTGGTTTACAAACTATTGACATCTCAGCACATCCAGTGAACAGTTTATTTATATATTTATTAATTGTAGATTGCCTTGCCCCTTTCTGTTCTGCCAATTTCCTGTGTTAATAATAGAGCTGCCTTGGGCTGTCGCCCAATAATGACAGCCAAAACAAAGGGCAAATGATATGGTGAGGCGCAGCCCCTGTACCAAAACAGTCTATGTTGGGATTTAACAGGCTTTTAAGGATTTTCTGACATGGCATCAGAGAGGTCAGGTTGTTCCTGCTTAAAAGTCACGACTGTAGTCATGAGTGAAATTCTCTCCGAGTCATCCATGTTTTTAGTGTGAAACCTCTCCTTCTTTGGGCCGTGCTCAACAGGGGATCAGGAATGTAATCTACCGTGGGTTCACGAGTGTGGGTTTAGATGGATCTGGTACGTCCAAGTGCTCTGGTCTTGACTCAGGTTGCTACCAAACCATCTCATTGGGGTCATGCACTCCAGCTTCTCCTCGAGGAACTAATATTTTTGTGGCTGAAATTTGATCTATGGCCTCTGCATGATGTAAACAAACTAAGATCACATTCTGAATTTTCAACTTGCTGGTTTTGACAGCGGTCATGTGATGTTAGCCTAGTGTGTAACATGAGATCCGCTGACAGCCGGCACATTTAGCTTCACGTGGCCAGATAGAGGAAGCCCACCTGAAAAGTTCACATGCTGAATATGAAATTGTATCCTCTAAACACGAGGAGCTGAGGCATCTCATGCCACACATCACCTGGCCCCCACGAACATTTTACCAGCGGGCTTCGTTCTTGTAGGAAAGTGTTCAATCCAAACATAGCTGATACCTTCACCATAGTTTGTAGTCGGTAAACTTGACCATCTACTGCCAGAAGTTGTGAGTGATGGGTTCAACATGTCTGACGGTGTCCCTAACATGTGACTATGTTTTGTCCCTCTTGTAGATTTTCGATGTAGGGGAGAACCTGATGGTGCCGGATGAGTTCACAAGGCAGGAGAAACAGATGGGGATGTGGTGGAGGCACCTGTTGGCAGGTGGAGGGGCCGGTGTGGTGTCCAGAAGCTGCACTGCACCTTTGGACCGCCTCAAAGTGATGATGCAGGTGAGAGGACTGACGGACGTTTGTTCTGTTTATTTTATATGCTGCAGGATTTCAATGAGCGTCATAGGGGAATGATTGATTCCCCCCGTGTCTACCCTGAGATGGACTGGTGACCTGACTAGGGTATTGTTTCACCTTCAGCCCAATGAGTGCTGGGATAAGCTCCAGCATGGCTCCGCGACCTGACCTCAGATAAGTTGTCGTGAGAGAAATCTGGGCCAATAGGAGCAGGGGAGATATCAATTGTCAGACCCAGATTGGGCCGGCGGTTGCATAACACACACTGACAATCATTTACTTCTGAACAAGGTGTGACGAAGTCCTCTGAGGGCTGTATGGTCAATGTGTATGAGACATTTCAAAAGCGGTGGGGGCAGAGTTGGGGGCAAGTTGTTAGACCTGCTTGCACAAACCAACCAATGAGAGCTCATGCACTGCTGTCAGGCCCCCTTTAGAAGTGACTGACTGGGTCGTCTGTAATCAGATGGTCTGATTGGGAAAATCTGTGTCAGTGGCCTCCAGTTTGCGTCAGTGGGCTTGTTGCAGAGTCAACTTTGACGCTTGTAAAGTCATTCTGTTGAACTCTGACTTTTTACCATTGATCTTGATCAAGTGTACAGAGAAATGTTAGTTAACCACCCACCTGACCCAGATGGCAGTAAAGGACCCATTGGCCTTGCCTTTAGGTCTCATGACACATACATCATAATGTGTTCGCTGCAGTCAACTCGTCCTGTTATATAAGAGTAGCTGCAGCACCTTGTGACATACTTTAGTTTGTTCCCCTATTGCCCTGGTCAGGGACACAGGCAGGAATATTAACCCTAATATGCATGTAGACACCACACAGAAGGAACTTGGGATGAGCTTCAAACCCAGAACCTTCTTGCCACAACAGTGGTAACTGCTGCATAACAAATTGTCATCCTGGTTATATTTTCATATAACTGGACTTCTAATAATCGACTTGACCAGCTGGCAGGAAAATCTCCCTTTTTAAATTAAAGTTTGTTTTCCTCCTCAGGTTCATGGTTCCCGCACCAACAACATGTGCATCATGAGTGGAATGGCACAGATGGTAAAAGAAGGAGGGATTAGGTCACTGTGGCGAGGCAACGGAATCAATGTGGTTAAAATCGCACCGGAATCAGCCCTCAAGTTCATGGCATACGAGCAGGTAACCTCCATTAATAACCTCTGAAGATAAGAGTTCATATAGAGGTTTATGAACATGGCTCCAGACTCAGATTAGTTGTACTGGTTTGCTGAACACAACATGCATCCAGGGACCTGCTGAAAACCTGATGTAACCAGGGAAAATGTTTTGTCACAACGACAGACCTTTGTGACCCTGGATTGTTGGTGAAGTTCCACTTCCTGTCTCTGATGTTCTGTAAATCAGGCTGATAACAGGAGTCTCTGTTCTTCTGTACTTTGACTTTTCAGATCAAGCATTTGATCGGCAGCGATAAGGAGACACTGGGCATTATGGAGCGGTTTGTCGCTGGTTCCCTAGCAGGAGTCCTCGCCCAAAGCACCATCTATCCCATGGAGGTGACTATCTTTAAATCAAGTCTAAAACCATTAGCTCTCAGGGTTTCTCAAAGACCCCCCCCCTGGTCTTTTTCTCATTAAGGTTTCTCAACCAAGTTAGACCGCTTATGTTTTAAGGAACATTATGTAGTTTAAATTAAACCTAGCCTGACTGTTGAGGTGTTTTTCTCTGGTCCTCAGGTCCTGAAAACTCGTCTCGCTCTGAGAAAGACTGGACAATACTCGGGTATCTCTGACTGTGCAAAATGGATCCTCAGGACAGAGGGTCTTAGGGCATTTTATAAGGGTTACGTCCCAAATATGCTGGGCATCATCCCCTATGCTGGCATCGACCTGGCTGTGTATGAGGTAAGAGACCATATCTAAACTGACCCAGAACCACCATTGGAGACCAATTAGACAGTAGCAGGATTTTTTTTCTCAACCAGCTTTGATGACACGCTGCTATTTTATCAGACTTGTGGTTTCAAAATCTTTATTTGGTTTCTCCTCCAGACGCTTAAGAATAACTGGCTGCAGCAGTATGGTACCAACAGCAGTGACCCGGGTGTCTTTGTCCTGCTGGCCTGTGGCACAGTATCCAGTACTTGTGGTCAACTGGCCAGTTATCCACTGGCTCTTGTGCGTACTCGCATGCAAGCCCAAGGTAAAGTCCATCACCCAGAAACACCCCTCCACCATGCAGTTTGTCAGAGCTTTCCTCAGTTATTGTGTTCCTATTGACAAGGCTCAAACTCAACAAAATGTTTGTTTATTTAGCTGCTGTGAAGGGAAGCCAGCAGGCAACCATGACGGGGCTCTTCAGGCAGATTCTCCAGACTGAGGGCCCCACAGGACTATACAGGGGCCTTGCTCCCAACTTCCTGAAGGTGATCCCAGCTGTCAGCATCAGCTATGTTGTGTACGAGCACTTGAAAACGACTCTGGGAGTGACGTCACGCTAAGTCGATTCATGCCCCGTGTTTGACATTCAAGGCTGGAATATGACCTTGCTCTCAATAACTGACTCCTCCCCCAACTCAGAGCTCAGTCCAGAGAATCTAAGGGACCCTTCGAGGTCCTCGAGAGGTTCGTGGAGCCACATCATTCTGTGAATGTCAGCCGCTGAAATATGAACCAAGATACTACAGATATGAATCCCCCGAAACCTGAACTTTGTGAGCTCAAGTTTTGAGGGATGGGGGCACTCTGTCATCCCCTGAAATGCTGCTATTTATGTTTTAAAGGATTTTTGTTTGTTTGTAAGGAAAGCACAACACTGAGTGACAGAACATAAACCAAGGACCAAATGTTGTCTGGCTCTCCTTATGTTTTAGGTTCGAGTGCCTGAGTAAATACCTCAATTTGGTCACTTTTGATACATCACTGTTTGTTAGATGTGAACCACTGCCCAAGACACACACAGGGAATGACTTAATATGGCATACGTTGCGCCAATGTTTTGAATGTTTGTCGGTGTCTCTCCCTGCCACACAGAAATTTTACCAAATGAAGGGATTTCTAAATGAATGTGTGATCAGCCTGCACCTGTATTTTCCTCCATGGTGGAGACTTCCCTCCTGAGTGAATGATGGCAGTCTGCCGTATGATCTGTATTTATTCATCCATCCAGTATTTATTCTTTTAGTGTCAAGAGGTTTGCTGGTGATGGGCTGAATGCACTTTACTGTTGTTGAGTTCCTATTAAAGAGCCAGATGTGCCCCAGCATAGCTGGAGAATTATGTGTGTATGTGAGAAATCACGGAGAGGGTGGGAAAACTGACCTATGCTCGGCTGGACGGCTGACCACATTAATGTTTAGCTATTCACGGGGGTTACGTTTCTTTTCCATGTCCTGTTCAGGTGATTGAAGGAACCTTTGTGGCCAGTGGGTTGAAACTTGGTGTCATACAGTATTGTTTATGTTTGATTTTGGAGACACGCTGTTTAGTTTTAATTGTGTATTAATTCTTGCAAGTATCTGTTTTGCCCTCAAGGACAAATGTTCATTTCTCAGGTTAGTGGGCAAAAGAGTGTCTTGATGCAAAAGAGTGGGCAAAAGAGTGTTTGTTTTACTTGCAGACTTGTTGGAACGCTTGACAGTTACCTAATCAGACACGTGTATGCTTTTTGAGAAACGATGACTTGAATAGATGAGCTGCAGAATGCACTTTAATCACGCTGGAGGGCTCTTGGATGTCAGCAATAGAAGAAGAGGATGCGGTGATTCTCTGATAAAGAATTATCTTGGCTTTAATATTTTTGATGGACCATTTTGATGCAAATAAAAACAGTCGTGTAAGAAAAAAAGCTTCACATTGGTTTTATTTCCATACAGCCATGCTGGATAAGAAGAAAAAAAAGCTTTTTCATATTCTTGGATTGGAATGTGATCTGTGCATTTGACCCATCCTATTCTATAGGAGTAGCTACTGCACCCAGGATGCAGATTGGGGTCCAGTGTCCTACTCAAGCTGCACTAACAAAAACCAGAAGTCCTTGGTCCTGATGATGCAGCTGGCACTACAGAGAACTGCCTCCAAACCAGGACACAGTGTGTGGTAAACTTCTGCACAAGAAGGCTACCAACATGAGCGGGGACATGACCCACCCAAGTCCCAGTCTGTCTAATCTCTGATCTTTTGCCATCAGGGAAGAGATAAGAGGCCATCCAAGATGGCGCTAGCAGACTGAAGAACAGCTTCTCCAGAGCTGTCTTCCCCATCAACCCACAACTTTCTGTAGCTATTTGGGACTGAAGTCTGCCATGCA